>JAVSBS010005445.1:71371-103188 GCA_033124195.1 Coracias cyanogaster
GTTGATGGAATTGCTCTGAATGCTGCTGAGACTAAAATCTAACTTAATGTTCTCTTCCTATCATCAGGCTTAATTTAACTGTAGAAGCTACACAGGACTTTAACAAGATCAGAAATTAACAGTACAGTAAACTTTAATAGTGAAAGAATAGAGTGACCTGACTAGCATATCTACCTCTGCTCCTCTAGCTTTGATGAATATTACAGAAAGAACAAACTTGAGCCTGAGTTCCAGTGAGGATAGTGTGTATGAAATCTGACTTGCCACATCTTACAGAAAATTTTCTGCATGGTGACCTTTTGCCAAAACAAATAGTATGAAGTTGCTAGCGTTTGCAGGTAGTTGGCAGTTTGCTGTCCAAAGCAAATCTAAGAAACTCAATTCACAGTGGCAGTTATGAAAACTGTTGTGTCTAAACAAACTCATCAGAACACAGTTCCTGAGACACAGTGCTTTATGAATTATTTGTTTAAGGAGTGAGCTTATGGAAAGAAGCATTGCATAACTCAGACATAAAAATGAAAGAATCTGATAACATAGTTGATAACATAGATGATAACATAGTTGTTCTAAATAGATCTTGAAAAAATTCTATATTTGTATGTTCTCTTTTCTTTTTGGGATGATACCATGGACAAAATCATGTCTCTGCTACAGTCAAAGTAACATTTAACATTAACAAGGACAAGATTTTTTTAATTTTTTGAAGGATTTTAGTGCTTTTGGGTAGTACTAGTATTTTAATTAAAAAGAATGATATATTGTACTGGCAGAAGTCCCAGGAAGACCTAAATGACTTATAGGCCATTTGGTAGTATAACAAGTGAAGATCTCCCCGATATCCCATTTATTTTCAGCAAAAAGCTTACAATGGATTCTCAATATTTTACTTTTCCCAAAAGCCCATCCTTAATTTTTCGTAGAGAAACAACAAGGTATAGCAATTGGATATAAATCAGTATTTCCCATTATATTCACATCTTCAAATGCAGGCGTTCAGTCTTAGTGTATCATCCAGTCTCCATTTAAAATTGCAAACTTTTTTCACCTTGTGGATCTCTCAGATTTTGCAAAAGCAATACGAATCCTCTTGTCAGCAATTCTACTGGAAATAGTCTTTGGGTTTTTTATTTACTTTTCCCAGATCAAAAGTTGAGAACCACCTATCTCTTCATTAGTCTGTGAAGAGATAGACACTGCTAGAGGATAATTCATCCAACCAGTTTTAAACACTTATCTTAGGTAGGAATGAATGCCTCTCCAGAGACATCTATCCTTTTCCTTTCACTGTAACTAGAAGTAAGGCTACTAACAAATGTAACTAGAGAAGAATCCCACCAGTAACACCAAAACCATAAGAAGAAACCAGGTGGGTTTTTTTTAAGTACCTGTTGGTTTACATTGCTAAATTTTTACCTCATTTACACATGAAATAATCCCATCTGACATTTTTAATTGTTTATCCCAGTTTAAATTACAGTAAAATTTTATTATAACCATATAACTCATGTTCCCCAGGGGTCAGAACTGAGTTCAGCTTTGTTCAACAAATTCATCAATGAATTGGATCAGTGAACGGCAAATTTCCTGATGATACAAAACCAGGGGGCGTTGCTGACACAGCAGAAGTCTGTGATGACATTCAGTGAGACCTGGACAGGCTGGAGAGTTGGGCAGAGGGGAAACTAATGAAGTTCAACAAGAGGAAGAGTAGGTTTCTGCACCTAGGGAGGAATGACGCCTTGTGTCAAAGAAGGCCAATGGTATTTTGGGGTGCTTTAAGAAGAATGTGACCAGCAGGTCGAGGAAGGCTCTCCTCCCCCTCTACTCTGTCCTGGTGAGGCCACATCTGGAGAATTGTGCCCAGTTCTGAGCTCTGCAGTCCAAGGGAGACAGGGAGCTACTGGAGAGAGTCCAGTGGATGGCTACAAATATAATTAGGGGACCAGAACATCTCTCTTACGAGGAAGGGCTGAGAGACCTGGGGCTGTTTAGACTGGAGAAGAGAAGATTAAGAGGGGATCTTATCAATGTTTACAATTTTCTAAAGTGTGGGTGTCAAGAGGATGAGGCCAAACTTTTTCAGTGGTACCCAGTAATAGGACAAGGAGCAATGGACTCGAAGTGGAACACAGAAAATTCATTACTATGAGGATGACAGAGCACTACAACAAGCTACCCAGAGAGGTTGCGGAGTCTCCTTCTCTGGACATATTCAAAACCCACCTGGATGATCTCCTGCGCAGCTTGCTGCAGGTGAACCTGCTTTAGCATGGGAGTTGGACTAGATGATCTGTGGAGGTCCCTTCCAACCTCTACCATTCTATGATTCTGTGATAAGCAGGCATGCTTACAGTAAGAGACTCAGAAAAAAATAACTTTAAAATATTTTTTTGGGGAATATAATAAAACAATGGTTAATATAATATCTTAAAATTTTGCTTTTCCTGGAAAATTTGAGTTTATAAAAGTAAATATGTATATAAAGCAACAATGCACTCCTGAAACCTCTGTTTTACAAGCAAGCTATTGAGTCAGTGTTATAATTTGTATAACAAAGCACTTGGTACAAATATAATTTAAAAGATTGAGCCCTATATATTTAGAGAGATGTTCTAAAATTACAGGCTGTTAATAAACATGAAAAAATGAGAAATATCCCCCATTCTTTACTGATTTTCTGGCAAACAGAGCTTCCACTCAATGAGAATTTCTTAAATTTCAATTTAAAGAATTCCAAATATCCAAATTTTCCAAATTCCGTATGAATGAGTAAGTCTGGTCAAAATATTGCTACAGAGGCATCAGAACATGCTGTTTTAAAAAATAATGTGTCTTACAGGGTTTGCACCTGTATCCACTGATTATTCTCAAGGGCATGGAACATACAGTTCATGGGCTGCAATATTTGGTCTTCCTCAGAGTCACAGAGTGAAAGGAATATTTATATTGCAAAATAAAACATGGGAAGGAGAATAGTTTGAAAATTAGAGCACTCACCAATGACTTGATTTAATCATTAGCTTCTCCCCCTCGTGGCTCTACAGAGCTTCACTAGGCACAACCTGGAGACAGTTGACCACTCTTGAAAGGCAGAACAAGCAAATATGCATCAGGTCCAGACCGCTCCAACTTATGTAGTTCTCCAGCATGATTCCATCTCATTGTGGAGAGCCGTTACAAAGATTTGACATTATTTTAGATGTTTTAAACAGAGACACACCCACACACCAGTGCAAGGTAGTGTAGGCACACCAGTCTGCCTGAGAGGGAGCTAGCAGTGTGGATGTCAGGCAATCTGCACTATTTGGCCAGGGATGCCTCCTGACCTTTCTTGTCCAGAAATACAGATGCATCCTCCAGTGTCCATCCTGGGGCTCGAATGCTCTGTGGTGGAGAAAGACTAGGAGTCCTGAGGGTCCCCAACCACCTGGAACGCTGTCCAGAAATTTCTTTCAATTAAAATTTAAATACAGATTAACCAACTAACAAGTCAGGAAACCAGAGACAGCAGTTTTAGGCCTATTTCTGTAAATTGCAGCTGTTAGGTATCTACATAGGTAAGCGGCAGCTTGCAGGATGAACCATCATTCTCTATTTGGGGAAAAAGAAGAAATAAATTCCGCTTGTAACAGGGAGAACTAGAGGACACTTCTTGCCTTGCAGAAAACAGGCTTGAGAAATAGGTGCCAGAATAGCCCCATTCAAACATTTAGGCAACTTCTTGCTTTGGAAATCAAAGATGTTCTGTTCATTCACTTTAAAATTCATTCAATTTAAAAAAAATATACATCATTTTTCTGCTGAACTTCTAACAGACTATCTCAGCAAGCAGATCACTCCTACCACAGAAAGCCCAAAGATATCCAGGGCTTATATAAAGCAAGAGATATAACAGAGTTGAATCTAGTGGAGAACTGAGGTATGCAATGTGAGAGTTTTATGTAAGTGTCTTGTAGCCACATCAGAATGAATTTTCAAGCTTTAAATAATTAAGACAAAAAAAAAAACCAACCCCAACCCTGTAGGAAGAAATTAGTCTGAACAGTTCTCTTTTTTGTGAAACGGAAAAGAACCCAGATATCCATATTACGCTAAAGCAGCACTTCAAGATTTTCTCATGGAAAAAAAAACAGTCTGACTTCTTAATGTCAGAGAAAAGCTATTTCAATTGCTTTTCTCCATGAAAATGGTAGCACTCAGTAACCAGTTAGGTTGATCACTGCTGGTTATTTCCTATGGATATATCAGGAGATACTGTATTGATCCACTGTCAACTTTTCTAATTTGAAGAAAATCGTTTGACTTCAGGGAAGCACTACAGATTTCTTGAACTCCACTTTTTTTTTTTTTTTTTGGGGGGGGGGTGGGGGTGGGCATTCTTATTTATTTATGTTTAACACCAGCGACCTCCATTAATCAGCTGCAGAACACAAGCAGAATTCCAGCTGGTCTTGGCAAAAGACTCTGCTGGGAAGTAACTGCAGACAGCTTCACCGTGGCAATTAAGGACTCATTCATTAGTAGTGTGAAAATATAAAGGCTGCTGAAGGAAAACAGACATATATCACATCCAAACTTTTGAAGGAAGGAATCTTGTGTTCATTTCACAGATTCCCTTACCCCAAATCAATTTATACCAACCCTGCGAGAAGGTGTCTTGAACTGCAAGTAGTGGTTTGTGAAACTGAGTTGCAGTTATTTTAATGAAATATTTCACGAAGTAACTCTCAGGAAAACATCAGGCCCACACTTCTAATCTATATATGGTCTTTCATTTCACAATTTCCATGAACATTTTATGAAGGCAATTAATCCAATATCAGAGACACACTGGACCTGTTGCTATTGCAAATTGCTTATGCTGCGATTGAGAATTAAGCTTCAACTTAGAGAAATTTGCAAGATTTGGAGAGATTTGTGTGTGCAGATAAAATACTTGGGTTAACTCTTTAAGCCTAACTAGGAAAGCATCATTGGAAGCATCATTTACAGGCAGAAGAATAAGATATAGGATATGACCAAGGTCCTCAGTGTCACTGAGTGCAATTTTGTTGTCAACCGTTCTTCAAAAATGATGTGTCTTATGAAAAGCCTCATAAGAACCAAGTGGGCTGTATTTGAGGTCACTTTTATGCTTTAACTCAGGAGATGATTACTCCTGTAGGCTTTAAAGAAAAGTTAAATGTAACCTCTGCCAAATGTTCAGCCACTAGAGACATTCACAAATTCAGGTATTTTTCTGTCAGGGCTCTTATGTGTATTCTATTGGAAGGGAAGGCAGGGCAGGGCAGGGCAGGGCAGGGCAGGGCAGGACAAGGCAAGGCAGGGAAGGGAAGGGAAGGGAAGGGAAGGGAAGGGAAGGGAAGGGAAGGGAAGGGAAGGGAAGGTTGAAGCATTTTCCATTGCATCCATTACTGATAGAGAATAGTGCAAGGGCAACAACTAAGACCTAGTTAAGACCCTTTTATTCTGAAAATAATCTTGCAGTGGTCTGAAATGCTTTAAAGAAAGTTGTGGTTACACTCATTGGCATATAGAGCCAACAGCCCATTAGTAAGGTGAAGATTGCTGCAATGTGACAGATGTTTGACTCCATTTCTGCCTGGAGGTTGGTGTAAACTAGTAACTTTAGTTCTTTGCCAGCTGGATAATACTCCTACACTAGATATTATCTTTTGCTCAGGTAATTCAGTGACTGTCCATTCTTTGTAGGTCACTGGCATGAAGGAAAGGATCAGTCTAGGCAAAGGATAATTAACCTAAAACATACCAAAACACAACAACTGGAACTCATTACACTAAAAACAAAATTGAGCTTCTGGTCTCAGTTTAATTCCTTGAAAATAAGTGTCCAGAAGTAAGCATTTCTTATCCCTGTGGCACATTTATTAAAAGTTTTAAAAGAGAATCAACAATTGAGAATCAGCAAAAGGTCCAAACAACTAATTTTAACTATGCAGAAGTATTCTAGGTTAGCAGTAATGAATTTGACAAAGTAGGGTACAGAAATTGTGCTAAAGTGTATTTGATCTGCAGTAAATAAACAAGCCATTCAGTAGGGATGATTTGGGAATATTTCCTAAGTCCAGTACACTTTACTTGAAATAATGAAATAAAACTAACAGCATACAAATGTTTTGGTTTATACATATGAATTTCCTGTGAAGAATCCTTGCATCACTGTATTTTTAAGATCAAGTACATTTGGTAGTCACATTACAAGGCAGAATTTCTATTATTCACTGTAGCCATTTGCTTCCCTCTGTAAAATCAGTAATTATTATTTGTTATAGTTTTCAAACTCTTCCTTTAGTATGTGGCAAGTACAAGAAAACCTTATGCGTATCACATAACATATTCGAGCAATTCATTTCAAATAAATGCTGAAAACATTTTTTTACTGAATCCTGCTGTAACCAACCAACAGAAAAAACCTCCTCTCCCTCCCCCAGCAGCCATATAGACTAAATACTTTATAAGCTTTATTCTAGATAATAATGTTCTCAAGTTACCAAAAAAAAAACCTACCCATTTGCAGTCAAAAGTTGCTTGTGTTCATTGGTACAGAACCACAGTCATTTTCAGATTACTAGGCACGTGTGCAACTACATAAGCTATACAATTATAAAGCTGTTCTTTGGGAAGTAGTATTTGAAGAGTAACAAAACTCATAGTTTATTCGACCTGAATATAAAACCATTGAAGTATAATACATTTATCATATTAAAAATGCATCATTAAAATTTAAAAGCAGGTGCAGTTACTCAATAAACTAATGGTATAGTCTGAAAACTCCACTCAAGATTGTATTGTTGAATTCCCATTGGGATAAAACAGAAAGAGAAAAACAGAGGGAAGGAATTGAAGTGACCTTGCACCAAGGTGCTAGTGCCTGATCCTATGTTTCTGGTAGGCTGTGGTTGAGCTCCACTCTGAGGATCTTTAAAGCACTGCATTTTCAGTGCTGCCAATAGATGCACGCTAGGAGAGAGAGCACGAAAAAAACTAACAGCCACTACAGAGAGATGCATGTGTGTTAGGGTAGAGATCTTCATGTCAGTAATCCTAAGGCAGTCTGATAAAGGAAATAAAATAATACATATTGACAGGAAAATATTAAGAAATGGAGCAAGCAAAAATTTTCCATATTATTTAGGACTCTTATACATAAAAAGAACTTGAGTGATTCCTAAAGAAGGTGAATAAGTGAGGGGATTTCCAGTTTAAACTGTACTAATCAGTGGCCTTCTCAAAGCAGCACCTGTGTTTTCAAGCAGTTCTGTCTTTTTTAAGAGCTCCAAAACAAATTTATTTCATGAAACCAATGATTTAACTTTAAAATCTATTCTGATTTCTTAAAATTACCATTTGTTTGGTTTCAAAGATATAAGACTGTCATCATATGAAACATGACAAAACTTTGACTATGTATGTTTTACTCAGGAGTTTAGTGCAGTGGGAGTGGGTGCATAGATCAGAGCTGGTTTTGTTGGGAGCTTTACATCGCCCGTGTTTGAAGTTCAGGATTTTCCCTTTTGGACTGGACTTAATCTGGAAAGGAATCTCTCCTGTTCATATCACACCATGGTGCAAATGGACCCAAGCACTGTGGATTTCCCAAGCATAGAAATTTGGGGTACCCACCTCCAAACTGAACCAGAAGGACAAAGTTAATGTAACCAGGGATCTTGATCTGAGAGGCAACCGTTCTTGGGTGAGTTTTGAATGCAGGCAAAAGTTAACTTGATTGATTTAGATGATCGTAAAATGTTTGGTGGCATGAACCACAGGAATCTGAGGGAGTGTCTGTTCATGTCATATTTTTGAAGGTAAGAAAAGTAGATTTGGGTTGCAGGGAGAGAAATGGCACAAGACTGATAGTGGTAGGATAGCTACCAGGCAGCTGGATTCTTTTCAGAAAAAAAGACGGAGCTCAAAAACTGCATGGAGTTGAAAGCTGCATTTCAGTTCAGCCTGCACTCAACATATGGGTATTTAAATGCCCATGGGTTTTCAAGGTCTGCTTTATTTAAGAGAGAACTGAAAGGATGTAGGCCACTTAGTACCAGGTAACATTAATGGTTTTATTCACAGATAAGGTTTATAAATAATGAAGTGGGCAACCTAAAAAATCCTGAGAAATGTGTCTACATTTTGTTCATTTTTCAGTGGGTATCCAATAAAAATAATGAAAACTAAATACCATTTTAAACAAAAAGGAAGTAAAGAGGAAAGAAGAAAAAGTAAGGACTTTAAAAACATTGTTTCAATCCTTCTAAAGATTATTAGGCACTTTATCAGTGATCAATGAGGTTTTAGCTGATACCCTAAAATTGATTCAAAAAGCTTTGCAGTATCTGTAAGGCATTATGAAACTTGAAATGTTTATGAAACACCAAGCTCCCAAAGCTTCCAGACATTCTCAGATACTGGGGCATTGCAGTGGAAGTTAGAATCCTCAGTGGGAAATGTAAAATGAGTTTTGTACAAAGAATGGCACTGGACTGTCTACCATGTGATGGAAAAGTTTGAGTCCCTCTCCTACCTTTTCTGAAACAACTGTCCTCTGTGAGACATTAAGAGTTTTTTGGGTCCTTTTTTTTTGAACATGCCCAAACAGGAATGTGCAGAAGTAGTAAATTAAGCAGAGAAATACATTATTCATGTATATGCATGTATGTATTACGGGAATACTGAGCAAAGCTTTGTCTTGGAATAGGTATGGATATACACTTTCTGAATGTAGGCCACATATCATTCAGTTATATTGCTTACAGCACCATCACACTGTGTAAAGAGACAAAACTGAGGCAGGCTTCACAGAGTGAAATCATATTGCTGAAAAGCAATGTGTTGACTGCTGTTTAACTGAAATATAACCTGCAGACCTGCAAAAAAAATGTTTTTGAGGTACAAATTCCTTAAACATAGTTGGCACATGTACCCCAAACATGAAAACATCCGAGGTATACACACCTGAACATACACAGCCTTATGGTGTATTAACACATATGTGTATTCATAGTGATACATTCCCTTAGTTTCCCTAGCTCTTTCTTAATATAAAAGTACTACTCAAGCTTTAAACTAAATGATGCAATACATGTTTGAATTTCCTGATGAACTTATACTTTTAAAAGAATACAGCTAACATCTTTAGAAGCTGATAGACTACCAGTCCAATTAGAAGTTCAGAAAAAAAAATCACTCAAATATTCAATATGATATACATTTCTTGAGTTTCACTGGCAAAACACACTGCAAATTAACCAAGAACTCATTATTATTTTGGAAGCTGAAACTGTCATTCTTTTTCTGCCATTCAAACATGGAAACTTAGTTTGGTATGCTCCTAAGTTTTCTATCAACATAAAATGAAATAGTTAATTTTTCAGCATTTGTTGTTCATTATTCACCAAGGAAAATTATCTGTTTTATAATTTATCATTGATGTTCTATTTATGTACCGTGAGTGGTTGTCATGGTTTGTTTTTCATCTTTCAAAAATTAAAGATGAACTAGTTCTTTTGTTGTTATCCACAAATGAAAGAAAAGAAAACTTGTTCTTCAGGTTCTAAATCCACGTTCGTTTGCACTGACAATATATTTCACTTTCAAGAGAAGTCATCTTCATTGTGAACTTTGCCTAGTTCCTGGTTTATTGGACAATACATCAGATAGTGCTTTTGGGGGAACACTACATAACTTACTGTTTAATCCGGAAAGTTTGCATTATATTATTAATATGTTTTCAATAAAGTTACATATTTAACAGTTTTTAAATAATTTCATCATGATTTTCCAAAGTAGAAACAAAGATTTGTAGACAGATACCTGTGTTCACAACTCAGTTTTTGTAATTGCTGCTTGATCCCTTTGACTTCTGAGTCTTGTCCTTACAAAACTTAGTTGGGAAAAAAAAAGATCCAGCAGGTATTCAAATTAATAAACACAAATAAATTCTGTAGTGCACACAGAAAAAGTCAATGAATACTCTTACCACAAGTTGGTGTCCATATGTTTAGACACTCTCCCACTATAGTACTTTATGTATAAAAAGCTCAAGTTTGAGAGTAGTCACTCCTATGGATGACATTGTCATGCCTATTCAGGGGCATAAACATGTCTTAAATTATAGATTGTCCACACAAAGCTGGCAGGTGAAAGTACGGAAGACCACATAGTTTCTGAGCAGCAGCCGAAGGAAAAGGTACCTGAAGAATCAAAAAGGCACCATTTGCAGCTGTCATTAGGAAATAAAATCTTTCCTCTCATATTCGTTGCTGATCATACGGACTACTCTGTCTACCAATTCCACTTCTACTTTCTAAGATTGTATTGCAGAGCAGTTTTGGGAAAATGTGCAAAGTTTTTAAGTGTTAGAAAAAAAAAAAAACAAACCTGAGTTCAGTCAAGAATTCAAGCCAAGATCAGCTCTGAATACATCTTCCAGTGACCTCCTCTAAGTGAATGCAAGTTTTAAATTATTTCACACATCTTATATGTGGATGTTATGAGCACCAAATCCCACAGGTAAGATCAGTGATGTTTCCCACAGCGCACCTGTCTGCTTGTGGTGTAGCAGGGGACTGGTCAGATAGGAGGGTCTGGGATGAACCATGTCTGAATTCCTGTATGAAAAGTTACTGGGAGATTCATCAAAATAAGAAGACAGCCCATTAGGTTATATGGCTCACTGGTATCTCAAATTGCTTTATTCATTGATGAGGTGTGAGACTGGGCAGTGATTGACAAGCAATTGCAGCAACAAGTTGGCATTTTGAGAACAACATTTAGAGAATGATTTAAAAGTGTTTGACATTGTATTTGAGTATGGTTGATAACTGGTGGTAACAATTGGTGATAACACTACCAACATGCCTCTTTTCTTTAAGCACTCAAGATGTATAGCAGTTAGGCATGTAAGTGACTTGTTTCAGGAAATACAGACAAAAGTGGACGTCTCAAGCAGAAAGTGAGTCAACCCCACTGGGAAAAACAATCTGTTAAGAACCCAAAACTCTTGGCAGGCAGCCCAGACCCATATCTTTTCTTAGACACAATTCTTCACAATGAGCAACTGAGGGGAATGCTAATGGAAAGGAAAAGAATCTGATTCTGATACTAAAGCTTTTTATTTGAGACCTCAAGTAATGGCTTACAGAGATCTTTGTAACAAGTTGGGGCATTTACCTGTGCTTCAGGAAACAGTAAAACAACTACGAAAATAGCATGATCATTAGTCTCTGTGGTAGTAAAATATTATCTTCAATTTCAGTGTATATTTACAGTATCATTTGCAAAACAATTGTGTAACACACACACAAGACTCATTCTGGAATGTATACAATTCCTTACTGAAAATCACGGTATTAACTCCCCCATGCTTATGGAACTGGTTTAACGGGGTGTGCAGCAAAGATCTCACAATGTAGGTATTATAAAAATGAAATTTTAAAACTCAATGACATCAAATTTCATACCATAAGTGTCAAATAAGTTTTAGAATGTCACAACACAAGTTCCAGAGTGAGTTCAGCACAAATTCTGTGCAATAGACAAATAGCATAGTGAACTTTCCCATAAAAATAATTGGCAACAAATGCATCCTTGCAGGTCTCACAATGCCCATGCAACACAACACGCTATTTGTATTGGAAGCATTGTGTAGTAATTGTGGCACACCCTGTGTATTTATCTGAGATTTCTACATTTACTCACAACAGATTTTTCTCTTCATATTTATTTAGTATTGTTTACTTCAAGCGTGGCTTTTCTCTGCCTTTCAAACAGTTTTGGTGGACACATATTAGTACACAGTAATGTTCTGGAATATAATAATTCCTCCAAAGTGATGCAGTTATGGACTATAATGAAATACATTTACAGACAATATTCAGTCCCCAGTGGGCTGAACATGGATTCTCCTGTCCTGTTTTACAGTTAAATAATGACTGGACTCTTCACTAATGAGGTTTTGGAACTCTTCTTTTGCTTTCAGTGTAGTTTGCATTCTATAGATTTGTGGTTTTAATAAAATTATTGTTAACTTCTAATTCTACAACTGAGAGGAACTGATGTACTTACTAACTATTCTCTTTCTAAAACTCATGAGAAGAGAGGAAGGAAAGACAGTACATGAAATTTAAGTTACTCTGTTGCAAATATGTGATACTCAGATACTCTGTTTTGTTTCACTTGGAGCTTTATAATTTCTTTGTACTTATCATTACAATGACTAGTAAAGCCATATCATTGCCTCTGTTATATAAATGGGGAATTTAGGCAAAGAGAGGGATAGAGGGATTTGTTCAAGGTCACCTGAGCACACTAAAATAATGCTGGCAAATGAATTTTTCTAGTCCCAAGTTAACAAGTTATTAAATCACGTTTCCTCTCAGTGTGGTATTAAGTTCCAATTTGAATTTAGGGGGCCTATAGACTATTTTTGCTATTTGTATTAAGAAGGCATGCAGAAGGATGGAAAGGAATGAAAGAAAGATGTTAACAATGAAAAAAGTCTTCTGTTACTGCTAACATGAAAAAATGTACTACAAATGTGTTTCACGTCATATGATAGGATAGGCAGGACTACCTGATAATACCTCATGGCGCAAAGTTTCTCTGTATAACAGAAAAATGTTAATGCTCGTTCTCTCAAGGATGCTACTAATGTGTAACCCTTTACTGCCGTGTATGAGGCACAAACTCCTTTTCAGTCTGAGGTTTGGTAATCAGTGTTAGTCTAAGCATGTCGGTGATCCATGTTCAAAACAAGGAAGTAAATTACACCAAACACAAATTATTATTATTATTGCTACCTAATAATGAGGCCTTATTTAAACGTAACAGGGAACATGAAAGCATGTATGTGGGTGTGAATTCCCCTCCGAGAAGTGGGGCAGATCAGTTTTCATCTCTCACCTCTTCCCTCTCTTCACAGGAATGAGTCGTCACTGCCTGGATGACAGTATATGGACACAGTGATCCCAAAACCTAAATCCTTTTTCCTCTTCAGAGCATCCAAAGGCTAACCAAAGCATGCACAAACTTTTCTTGGAATACTTAATGATGTATTTGTTACAAATGTCCAAGAATCTTTGGATTTGGGAGGAGAAGACAAGATGTGCAGCCTTGTACATCAAACATTAAATATTTGAACATATTTGCCTTTCCTTTGTCTTCTTACCTTTCATATGTCATTTGTTTTCTGACAATGTGAACTGTATTTGAGGTCTTGTCAAGCCCTGGGTGTGTTTTTACAGAACTATGTGGACACAGATAGTGCCTGAGGATGCTTCTCAAAGAGTCAGGAGGGAGATTGTTCTTCCTCTTTTTCTTAGAGGAGGAACTATACCTATATTGGCTCATGTCCTTCAGGTTTGGTTTTGTGATTTAGAGCTAACTTCTATTTTTGAAGAAAAGGGAAAAAAAAAAAGGAAAGAAAAATAATTTAGTTCAGTTCTATGAATAACTGGGCACTTATAATTTAACAGCCCAGTTCTGCTCCCAGTAAAAGAGTAATTCCCTTGAAGTCAGTGAAATGGTGCTGGATTTACCTCAAGGCAGAATTTGGCCCCCCACTAGTGATCCAGTTATTAATAGCTTTGCATTGAGAAAAATCATTGAATAAAATAATTACCTGTCTTGTCAGTGGAACCTTTCCTTTTTTTTTTTTTTTAAATGTCCTACATAAAATCTTTAGACCAAAATTCAAAGCTATGTAGAATAAATTAATTAATTGGGGAATTAATTGGGCCATGTTGCCTTTTTTAAAACTAAGCTGTGTTTTAGTTATATTTTGTTATGTGCCCAGAGGCTCCTGGGCATGAATGGCCTATAAATACAAATGGATAGCATATTATTATTCATAGTAAAGGTACCATGAAGTAGTTTCACTGCTTTTTCCATACAGTGGAGCAGTAGTGAAGAAACAGCTGGGGCTATGAGAAGATGCTATGGAGAAGGTTGTTTTGCCAACAGAGGACTATGTTTCAACTCATTGTTTTTATCTCCTCTTCTTCAGCCTCCTCCCCAGTCCTTCACAGACTTTTCATCTTCGTTTGTGCTTGGCAGAAAATGGTAGCTCCCATTTCCATCCTGCTTACATTTTCTCTGATGTGATTCCTGAAGGAGCTGATCTCAGGCAGCTCCTCCTCCTCCTTCCAGGTTCTTCTCTCAGGCCTGAAAATCCATCTGTTTAGTTTGCTTAACCCCAACCACACACACACATGCTGTATGGAGTGAAGTCTCACAGAGACTGCAAGCTCAATCTTTTATTTTCATTCTTCCCTTTCTTTTTACATCTGTATGTTTTATTGTTTTTACAGCTTGTATGAAAATATATCTTATATATATTTTTTTAAATACTTAAAAAGAATATTTTGACTTTACCAATTCATGATGTAAAAACCTGCCTGGCATTTTGACACCAAATGATTAAAAGCCTTTCTCAGTATTTTACAAGCAAATATGAATTTTAACAAGGTAAGTAAACTTAAAGAAATGAAATATTCTATTGTTGTCTGATGCTAAACTAGCTGTCAAGTTTGAGACACTTGCAGTTAGTGTAAGGAATGATTAGAATGAAGGTATGTTTAAAAGAAATACAGGCCAAGTTTTACTTATGTGTTACAGATATAAAATTCAGATTTATAGATACTTTGGATGACAGCAGCAATAAAGTGGTGATTTTGTTCTGGGGTTTTACATTGTGCTCCACAAATTAGTATATATCATGCGCCTACAATTGTGTCTCAGATATACCAATTCTCAAGGTACTTCCAAGTTAAGGTATGTGAGGAATTTATTAAAAACGGTTGTCAAATATACTGGAGTAAATAACTGAAAAAATGAATTTTTACAATCTTTTGAAAGAAGACAGTGAGAGAAGAGCAAATGGACTTGAAGTGCCATTGGAGAGAGAAACTGAGGTCAGGAACCTAAATGGCTTTCTAAGGGGGATGTGGGAAAGGAGTGAGAGGGATAGGCCATTGCTTAAAAATGCAAATGAAAGGAATAAAGCCAATGATTAAATGGAAGGACTTGGATGAGCTGTCAGAAGTACACTGAAGTAGTAAGAGATGGTGAGACCTCTTCACTTAAGCATAGGGAACAATGACAGAACATGGTTGAAATAGCATTGATATTCTTCCCTCGCAATCCCTCCCTTTTTATCTGCTTTCTAATCACTGTGAAGAATACTAGCATCCTATCTGTCATTCAGGCCCATAATCCCAGTGTCACTGATGACTAAGGTATCATTAACCTTCTAGCAATGTCTTCAACAAGTCTAGTGGTTTCTTGTTGCCTAATATCTCTAACATACACATTTTCCACTCATTCATGTAGCCAGATATTTTTTATTGGTGCTTATTGTCTTAACATTCACAAAGTCTAAGTCCTTTTCTTTGATCTTGACAAATGCTTCTTTGGCCTGTTTGTATCCCTCCAAAGTGCTGAATTTACCTAGCTTATGACTTCAGCCTGTTCTTGGAATTCTTCAATAGCTCCCTCATCTCTTCTCAATGAAAGTTTAAGTATTTCTCTTAATCTCCAAAGCCCTGTACAATCTTATCTTTCATATAATTCTCAGAGGTTGACCAAAGGTGCCAGTTCACACTGTGTTATGTTTCAAGAAAATAGCTCATCATACTTACAAATATGGTTTTACTATGTCTTTGTATTCCCCTATCTGTCAGTATCTGTCTGTGATCCATCTGTATCTTGTAAGCACTATTTGATGAGTCCAGGGTTCTTCTGCCATTTTTATATATAGTGCTTAGTACACTGTAGCGCTCACCTGTGTTTGAAGTTCTTAATCAATATTTTACTATAATTATAATGTCCATGCAGTAAAATATGGTATCATACAGTACCACAAAACAACAGCATTTAACACTGCGGTGTAACACCAAAGCAAGAAACTGAAAGTAGGAAGGGGAAAAGCTGAAGAAGAAGCTGTCAGCGATCAGAGCTGTGCTGGAGATAGAGATTAAAGGAAGTCTGAGATGAGGGAAGGAATCAAACTGTGTACATGGGCATCCTAATTTAAGGTGGGTGAATAGAAGATATTTCCTTTAGAGATGTCCATCATATCAAACATCCTGCAACAATAAAGGGAGTCATCTGCAAGATTTCATTCTCTGCATCAAACCTTAAGAGCTGAGGAAACAGAACTGATGGTAGAAACAAGAACCTACTAGAAGACAGGTTGTTCTCAAGGATGTGTTAGCTTTTCTGTAGTATTGTTTTAGTATCACTTCTCTAATTTTGGTGCTGTCTTTTTGGCTCATGAATGGAACTTTCTCTATGACTGTGAAGGAAGCATGATGTGGACCAGAAGATTGCCTAGATTCATTAATATTAAAATGTTATTTTACAACAGTTTGATTGAACCAAAGTTTGCAATCAGATTATCAGCACTTACAACTCTAGATATGTAAGTCCCAATTGCTCTGAATGCATCTTTTTACCAGGTGATGTATTTAATCATGTTGTTTTCATTTAAGTCTCGTCTTAAAATGCCAGACTTGAACAATCTAAGGAGCTTGGTGCTGACATTGGACTTCCCAAGCTGTGATGTTAATATCTAAGACAGAGCATATGTAAATTTTCTTACTCCTTTTAAATAAGATTTTCTGCACAGTTCTACGAACTCCTCTTTCCAGTCAAGTTCAGAAACTGGACCAAATGAAAAGCTGGAAACAAAACATTGTTCCTGTCCATGGGTATGGGGGAATCTGATCTATGAAGTTCAGTGTTGTTCTCTTTGTGTGCATGGAAAATCCATTTCTGTATTTATGACCAAAAATATCAGACTACTTTATACATTAGACTTCTAATTTTCCTTGTGAGGTACCGGAATGCACATTCTGAAGGTGGCAAAATTAAGAGATTGGGATGTTTAATGAGTGTATGGCCTAAATACACAGAAGTATGTTGAGTGTTTCACTGTCTCATATAGACAATTTAAGTATGAGCCAACCCTACAAACAGTATTCATGGACCTAAATCCAAAATATGTCTAAAAGCTAGGCTGAGTTCACACATCTCAGGGAAGTGTTTGCATATTTTACCATAAGAACAGCTGGAATCTGTTATCTCTCTACAGCACCCTACCTCAAGGTTAATTCTCTGGCTCTAACTTGAGCGTTGCTGGTACTATACCATACCAAAAGGGGCCAAACTGAAAAAAAAGGAAAACAACAACAAAAAAAGAGGTCAAATGTCTCAGTGCTCTGCTCATTACTGGAATGTGTACATCAAGTCAGTAGTATATATTCCTTTCCTTGAAGTCATTCTGCATCATAGCTCTACAAGTCTTTTCAAAAGATGTGTGAATTTTGCCTGCTTGGGAAACAGTAAAACCTTTATGAAGAGGAATGTGAGGCATTGTCTTCAGACTAGGTTTAAATTCATGGCTGGCCTAATGTTAGTTTATAAAATTCCTTTGAGAAACTAAAATTTAATATGGGAAGGTGGGTATAATGTAACTATTATAAAGAAATTCAGACATTACTTCGACATCCTGGAAGACAGGTTCTGAACTAAGCAGAATGCATGCAATAAAAATGCTACCAAAATGATTAGCATAAGTAACAGAAAAGATCTGATTATAAGAAGGGAAAGTAGTTTAACACATGACCACATTCATGAGTATGAAATATTATAATTCTATTGTCTATTCTTTCTGTGAAAAGTTAGCTCCTTCAGGAATGTCTTAATGAATAATAAAACTGACTTGATTTTCCCACTGCAGTCAACTTTGCTGTCAGGCTATTAATGATTCATAATGACTGTATGCTTAATAGTTTTATGCCAGATAAAAGCCGTCCAACAGAAGCAAGTAGCCAGTGTCACTTCTGCAACTGGTCTCTTGATATTTTCAGTAATATTGGTAAAAACAATCTCTAAAAATGCAGAACAGCTGAGTTACAATGGGAAAATGGTTTTAAATCACTCAATAACATCAGTGCTGAAGTCATATAAAATTCTTTATTACATTACCTCTGCTGTAGAAGAAAACACAGAGGACTAGATTGCATGCTGTTCATAAAAAATGGCATATTTTCCTATTCATATAATTTCATATTCTTGGATATTTTATTTTCATAATGCAGTGATTTGGATAACACAACTAGCCAATGCTTAAATGAGAATACAATGTGTACTCTGAGAATAGCTGAGCAGAATAACACTCAAATCAGTTCTGCACAAGATGATAAACACCCAGACTCCTCTGAAGCTGTAGGAGTTTATCTACTGTATATGTAAATGTTTTTCTTTGCTTTCAGGAAAGCCTTTGCAAGAACAATGTCCTTTAACAAAGGTCTAAAAATGCATGTGAAAGCCAAACATAATAACATTGTTATTCTGCTACTTATTAACAGAACAACGGGTCTTACAACAATTAGATATGAATATTGCAAACTGAATTTAATATTAAGCCGTCTTTGAAATGCCACTTTGCAGCAGGTTTTCAAATGCTTAAAGCACAGCAGGAGGCTAACTCCATCTTCAAATATTAAATCAAAACCTTTTTTTAACCTGATAAATCTTTCTGAAAGCAAATTCTCCTATTCAAGAGAGAATTATTGAACTATCAGGCAAGAAAACTAAACCTCGCAGCCTATTCTTGGCACACAATATGTACCCACAATGATTAAAAACAATAATGAAAAGGATTAATAACATTTTAGAACAGTGTTTGAGAACATTTTTAACCAAACACGGGTTATAAACTGCTAATAAGTCCAGTGAGTTGGAAAGAGCGCATACTCAAACATGGTCCCACTCTCTCAGCTAGAAATCTCACTTTAAATGCAAGTTAACCAGACACGTTGCATTTGCTGATCCCTACAGCCAGTTACATGCCATTGAAAAGATCAAAGATCTCTAGGAGATGCTAAATGCAAGGGCACCTCACTGAAGAACATCACAGAAGAGTCACAGAAACACATTCTGTGCTTGAATACCTGTTCCTAATAGCAGCAGGAACTGTAGGCAGTCTTGATGTATTTGGCCCATATTAGTGACAGAAACCACTTATTAAGCTATATAAAATAATACATCTCACAGAATTCTGTCCAATCCACTTTTTAATGTCCCAAGTGAAAAAGCTTCTCTTGGAAAGTAGCCTAATAGAGACAATTGGCAGGAAATATACCTGGTTATTTTGGCTGCATTTGTCTTTTTTTTTTTTTTTCTTTTGCGGCCTTAACTCAGTTGCACCAGGATTTGTATCAGCCAATTCTTTTCCATCTCTGGCAGTTCCAGGACATTTTTAATGTGTTGTGTTCTTCCTTTAAACACTGCTACCTATGTCTCCATATTTAGCTTACTAATTTCCACCCCCGCCACCCAGTGTCAACAATTTCTTGTTTCCTAATTACTTTGGCTCTTTCCAAACTGTAATTCTGATAATGAGATAACCAGGAAGGAATGCAGTACTGTGGATGGAATCACACCAGAGTCCTAGTGAAAAGAAGTACTATCTTCATACTCTGGGGTGAGGTTCTTCATTCCAAAACGGATGGCATTTTTCAGCTATCACATCACATCACAGTTCAATTTCACATTTAATGTGCTTCTTCACCCCACATAAAATCCTTTCAGCTACTGTCTTCAGTAGGGTATTGATATTTCAGATTATTTTGCTTATGTTAATTCACACCAGTTCAGCATGTAACTGAGTTTGCTGTTTTCTATCCTAATCTCTCTGGGATGCCTTTTATTCCTCTTCTGTCCTTGTCATTAATCCTCCCAATGAATTTACTGTGTCTTCCAAGTTATTAATGTAAAGGTTAGATAGAAGACTGAACCTAAAACCCAGCAATATTCCATAAGATATTTCCCCAAATCAGACAAAAATGACATCAATTAGTTGTCACATACATAATTGTCACACAGCTCATAATTCACAAGATAATGCTCTTGGCTGAAAATATTTTCTATGCTGTTTTTTTTCTGTATGAAACCAAAATTTGCATGCATTTCATCTACTGCTGTCTTTTCTTTCCTTTGGACTGTTTCCACAGCACCACAATATTTCTCTGTGATTACTCTGCATGTGTGACCTCAAGCAACCTAACACTGTTGTTTCCAAATTAAGATACAGGCAGACACATGTCTTGGAGGAGGGCAGAACGCTCTTGGTAGCTGCTGCCTCCTAGGTGAGAGTGATGCCAACTAGGAGGATTTGTTCTGTTCCAGATAAGTTTTTTGGGTAGGGAGGCACAGTCTCAGTTGCACAGTCATGCTTATGGTGGCCACATACTGGCCAAGCCTGCTGTGTGGTTGCATGAGGGCTTCTCCATGTCTGCTCCAGGTTTAAACTCACCTGCTCAATTTTAGGCTGGAGCAGAGGAGATGTTTAGGCAGCCAACAGTGATCTCATCTGGGGGAAGTGGAAGTAACAGCAGCATGTTTTACAACCCTGTTCATGTGGAATAAATATCAATATCCAATTTAACAGATTTTCTCATGATAGAGAACCTTTGAGTGAAGGGGTCCAAGAGCACTCAGGTTCCTAGGAAAGGGTCATTATGCTCAGGATTTAGGACTGCACTTGATGCTAGTACACACAAATACAGACTCATGCAGTGCTTGTACCCTCATAATGTTTGGAATTTATAAACTTCAGTAAGCTGTGTCCACTTCCTGTGTCAGCACTAAGAGGAATATCTGGCTGTATAAATATTTAATCCTATGTGATTACAGTATTACACGCCCATGAATAGGTTCAGGAGGCTGTTAGGATGTATCTTCCCCTCAAGTATCCCCCTCCTTTCTCTGTAGCGTCTCTCATCTTAATATAATTTATAAACCTTTTGTATTGCCTTTGAAATTCCCTGGCTCGTATAAACATAACGCGTGCATTTATTTTCGCCTTTCCTTTTTATGTTCTTATGAGTGTCATGGACCGTCTCTCAAGAGCTAAGCTAGCAGTTTTAAGTTCTTTGTCTCCTCCTGGGTGGTGGTCGGCAGCAGAAGTTCATTGTCATTATAACTTTATGCAGAAAATGTTGCTATCACAGCAGTCTTCCCATCTGAAACTGTGGCATTGGCACTGTGTTTTGACATCTGATGTCACTCTCTAGTATCTTCTCTTTGCACCTCTCCACTTGAGGGGACACTTTCAATTTCATTTCACTTACAAGAATCACTCCAGTCTGTTTCAGCTGTGCCCACCATTTCAGAATTAATAAATGCACTTCATTTGTCTTGTCTGTTTTTTACAGATATTAATGAACACTTTAGTTCATTGATACATTATATGTTCCAGTGTAACTTCAACTTCCTCCATATTTTCTTCTGTGAGAGTCTTACAGTGGATGCAATATGACTCCTTGCAAATGTCAGATCTGATTTCAGGATTACCATCCCACTTTCTTCCTACAATAAAAGAAACAAAACCAAACCAGATAAAAGAGCGCTCTTAGAACCCCAAATTTGAGTGAGTTTCTGTTTTCATTGTTTGCTTAAATTGAAGCCTAAATAAAGTGAACAAGTTTCTTACTCATCCGTAAATTAGTTGTTGACCTTTTATAGTCTTTAATGCTGACCTCTCCCTTTTCTTACCTGCTCCTAATATGAGAAGGACAGCTTGCCATTATTACTATAGATCTATTTCCAATTCTTTTCTACAATTCCTGAATTTATTCTGTTTATACTCCTCAAAACACAGTCATGTGTGTCTGAGAAGTTTTGGAAATTCCTTGGCATTCTTTGGGAAACCCTTCATTTTTATTATAACACGATTAGCTGGGTATCTGGAGGTGGATGATGTTACGCTTTCCTGCCTGAATCTCGAGTCATTTTTTATTTTCTGAAGGTCCAATGAAAGGATTGGATATCTCTTTCTTCTTTTACTATTTGTCTGCTGATTATTTTGGGGGCTCCTCTTGTCTCACAAAGTTGTCTTGATTTTATTACCTTTTCAATGACAAAACACCTATTGAACTTACCAAGTTTAAAATGTTCTATATGTGATCTCTTAATTTCCCTTTTTTGGATCTATCATCTCTTATTTCTTGACTCGCTACCTGTCTTAATGCTTTTTGGTCATCATCATGTCATTTGCCTGGTTTGGCTTCTTTTGCCTTTCCCACATTCTTCGACAGTCTTGTAAGTCTCTGAACCACTCTTTCTCAAAGGAAACCAAACAACAGACACAGGTGGGGTTGGCATTCATGCAATTTAACCTTATCGCATCAAAAAGGTAGATATTTAGCTTAACTGAACTGTCTGAATTTTCTCTGTTGTTAACCCAGACAGAACGACACTTCCAATCAGTCGTATAATCCATTCAGTTTTCTAAGCTAGGTGGGATAAATCAGCTTCTGAGGAGATTTGCTCTGGACATCTCCAACTCTTTCCATTACTCCTGAGAGATAATTGATATTTTATCTAGATGCCTTCCATATAGATAGATGAATTTAGAAGCAGCAACTTTCACGCTTCCCCTTTTCCCTAAAATCTGCCATTCATCAAAGCTTACCCTATATAGCAAGACACAAATATGTTCTCTCATGTGTTTGAAATGTACTGTCTGTCATTTGACAAAGATTTTTTAAAAAGATAGACAGTTGTGGTGCTATCTGCCAGATGAACATCAGCATTCATTAATTCACCTTTGGAGTTCTCATTCTTTTCTTCACTTCCAACCTCCCATGCATGTCTCCTGGAAGCAGGACATCTGGCAACAAAGTGAAAATATTAAAACCGAAGAATTTAGAAAAAGCACACTGGGTGACCCAAAGTATGAAATAGAAATGTAGGTAATAAACAGTTTGCTTTCATTTGTTAGAGATAAATAATGGTTTGTGTGTTTTGTGTCACTTGTGGTTATGGTATTATGTAGATTTTTATAAATAATGGGTTTTGGCAGCATGTAGGGCCACAGTTCCTAAGCAGTTTTGTATTTGCTAGCTGTTAGGTGTTAGTTGTGATGGATTTGATACAGGCACTGGTGGTAGAATTTACCTTAGTGTTCCAGCATCTTGGCATAGAAATGCCTTATAGCACTGATCCTCTATATCCTGAACAACTGTTTTAACAGTTTGATTACCTGAGTATACATAAATAGCATTATAACACTTTTTTTTGAGTGGAAATAGTAATTCAGTTGTCCATAGGTGCTTTTCATGGTATATAACTTTAACCATTTAGGAGTTAGAGCCTACATGACTAGATTAGTCCAGGTAACCTTTTATAGTAACAGAAAAAACCTCCAAAAAACCAAAACAGAATTCATTGCAGATTCCACATATGCAGAGTGAGATGAATCTTCTTCCAGGGATGCTCTATTCATGAAACATGGAAAAAATCCTACTTCTAAATGCTCAAAGGTAGAGAGAATAATCACTATGCTATAAAAAACACCCCAAACTTCAATGGCTGAGCTGGGAAGGTAGTTCTGTGCCTAGCGTTTGTTTCATATACACATGCTTTGCAAGACTGTGAAAAAGCCCCTTAAAGTAGAAGACAGATAAGATTTCGTGTATCATTCCCATGTTGTTTGTTGGTTGTCCTGACAATACTCCTTTACAGTGCTTTTATTGTGAGACTGTTCTAGCATCATCTCCATCAAGCCTCTGTTCCCTTCTAGGAGCAGATACTGAAGCTTTGGGCCTTGTGGAACTCAAGAAGATATGCTATGCAGTTGGTGCTCCAAATGAGCAAACAAAAAGGTTAAACAGTCATCAGATAGAGAGGGAAGCCTGTTACAAAGGTTGTGAATATTTCAACAGTAACACTATACCTAAGTGTATCTCCATTTCAGTACAGGTTAGTTGCCAGCAACCACAAACCACATGAAGGGAGGAATTTGCAGTGAACAGGTGTTACACAAGGACAACCACTGAGAAAGTCCTCACTTGTCATGATCACAAGCCTTGCAAAAGTCAGAGGCAGAACAGCACCAGTGATTGACACAAATTCTTCTCTCCTTCTCTTTTGTAATGAATCTCCTCTGGATCAACAGCTTCTCCAAACACTGTGCTGCTGGTAGAGAAGCACTGGTGCTTAAGAAAGGAATGAGCAGTAATACAGACATCTGTTTGGTTGGGTCTCATGGAAGTTCTATATAAGCCACTTGGAAAACACAGCCAAACCTTGAGCAAACATTTCACTGATGCAGCCGAGTGACATCTAGAGATTCAGTACATCGGACTGAGAAATATCCTTGCCTCAGCAGCATTTGTTTATAACTTAAGCATAATGTATGATGCAGCTTCTGAGCTGTGTGATTTATCCAAACATCTAAAAGAAAGACATAACATTGCCAGAAGCTTATTCTGGGATGTCAAAGCAGATTCAGGTTTTTGCATCAATGGCTGACAATCCTGGCTCTTTCGCTGAAGAAGCTGTCAGTGCTTTTCAGAACATGTTCTTTAAAAAAAAATAAAAATCTCTGCACTAGGGAAAATGTCTTAAAAGCAGTTGTGGAGAATTTTCAGGAAGTCTTGAAAATAACACATATTGTGAAACTTTGTTCACAAGAGCATTGAAAATTAGCACTGCTCTACATAGTGTTTCTTGCAGAAAATCACGCAATGTGATTACATACCTCTTGATAGGAGGTGTCAGCTCTTTCATTACAGACAAATTCCAACCTGGATAATTACCTTCTGCTTACCTAAATTCCTCTTACAATTTCAGCTGAATAAGATCTATTGTTTTGCTTCACACCCTAAAATGCTGAGAAATGCAGCATACTTCTAACCAGAGGTGGCTGCACTTTGGTCATTACTTTTGTGAGAATTTTCACTTTCAGAGAATATTGGACACAACTATTGCTGTGTAAAAACAGTGTAGATTTTTTTCTAAAGTCAGAAATTGGAGAACTTGTAGCTAAAGGCAGTCACTCTTAGGTAGAAAGCCTAAAAGGGTTGATGTTTTTCAAGAAAATCGGAATTATATGTACAGACATACACATAATAATTCATATAATATATGAGGTATATAAGAGTATATTGTATATGCCTTCAGAACAGTATTGAATTTATTTTTAAAAAAATCTTCTTATTTGAAGTAGACTAAAGAGTAGGAAAGACACTTCTATGATTTTGCACTCTTTCAAAATTTACAGTTTGTTTGCAAAATTTGCGAAAACTTTCAGAGCCCTCTGCTGCTATGCAGTTGGCTAAATTAGAGATTAACAGGTGAAACAGGTAGTACTTATGCTTTACCAGCAGTCATGTCAATTAAATCTTATACACTGCTGGGCTTAATCTAGAACTTTCTAAACTCACCAGACATTTTATTGTCCTCCACTTTTTTTTTTTGGAGAATATATATTTCACAGAATCTTAATTTCTGGTAGTGACTTGAAGTAAGCATACATAAGCACAAATCCTTCAGAGCAATGAGAAATTTTATTTCTGAATGCAACTATTTTATTCTCTTGTTAAACAAAAAGAAAAGAGAGAGATGGAATCCAATAGAAAATATCAAACAATCCTATTTTTGTAGTCACATCATGTACACTCAGTTAAGTTTCTTTCCTTCACTCAGTCCAGTCTTCTGCCATCTGGCAACAAGTTCCCATTTATACGTACTTTTGTGCTTCATGCCCCTATATTACAAAATCAGAGTTAGTTTTTCTGTTCCAATTCAGAAACACCGGAGGGTAGTAGATGAAAAAGATGTAGGGGAAAAAAGGCCAGCAATCATGTAAATAAAAATCTTTGTGGAAAAGAACTGGCTTTACAAGGCAGGAATAGCCTTTGTTTCGGCATTTCAATGCTCAACTTCAGCTTTAGCCATTACTTTCACTTTTTTTTTTTTTAACTATTGCACATGTTATATTGAATCCTAACTCTTATTCATGTTACCCACTAAGTTTTCCTGTAAGGAAGGTAGTCTTAGATCTAGTCATCAAAATTTTGGCAACTGGTCACATTCTAACTGTTAGAAGGTACTAATTATATAACATCTATCTTAATACATTTAACACAATATGAAGAAACCTCAGAATTATGATCTTAACCTGTAAAAGGACTGCTTCAAAGTTCAAAATGCACGAACTCTCATCCTCACATAAGTTGTGGACGCAACTGTTCTGGGATAAAATTTATGTTACATGAACTTCATTTAGCCTAACTACATTACCCAGATCAAATTAAGTCAAGTCTCCAAAGACAAATTTAAAACTTTACACATATTCCTCACTTGACTTTGTTACACAGTTGAGTTTGTTAGTAATTAAATGCTGACAGGAACATCCAATTTAAATGCAAAGGACCTGAGTGTAAGTAGCTACTGAATATGCAAAAAGAGGCAAACAAAGGAAAAAAAAATTAGGTACATTTAAAGATATTCTTGTAGTAACAAATTAGCTAATTTGTGAAGGCCATTGCCCTTTGACTCTTGCATAAATTAATATATCTGTAATACTGTTTTTTGATCTTGTGTCACAGCACAACTCCTCCCATTTCTTCCCAGAAAACCCAACTTTAAGTGGCAGGTTTGGTTTCCTGGGTGCACTTTCCTAAGACAACATAGCAATGCAGACATAAAAAGGAAGTTATTGTCCATTTGTAATTTATTCTTAAAGGTGTATGCAGAAGAGATAAAGCCCAATGACTTTCCAAAATATGCAACTTCTGAGATTTTTCACAATCGGAATCTCAATGTACTCAGATATTCCAGTATAGAACCTCTTGTGCGTTCTCTGCCCCACACTCTATATTTTGAAAATGGAGTGCTTTTCCTCAAATCTTTAAAAAAACCCAATAATAATATCGCCCTCTAGTTTCCATGTTGCTAACAGGTCATTGGTTACGTTCCAGACCCTGACTTTTCCTTCACACACTTGTCTATGCGTAGAGACAAAGTTAATGATATTGCTACTAGGCCAAGTCAGGCGAATAATTTTATCTAGATTCAGTTCACCAGGTGTAACATATTTCTTTACCTTACTAGGAATATTATAAGGATAAATTAATTCTAAAATTGTGAGATTCTGAGAATGCATGGCAATGAGGTCCAAAGAATAAACAATTAAATAAAGAAGCTGAGTGTAAGGACCACTGCTGACCAGCATTTCTTATACGACTCAACTAAGACCACGGGACAGAAAATAAAACTGAACAACAGGTAAAGGATTATATGTGCTATATACCCTTTGCTGAGACTTACAGCAAAGTTCTTAAGCTCCAGTGAGTGTTCTCATTCCCACAGTCTTCATAAGGTCAAAGTGAGTTTGCACAATTCTTAATGACAGAATTTCCTAACCAAAGCAATCTGCTTACGTATCTCAGAATGATGAGTGGGTTGTAAATTAGTAGTTATGGGTTTCAGCAGCAGATAAGTAAAACACTATTTGTTGTTTATAGCTACTGTTCTGTTAAATGGAAAATTATACTCTCCCCAAAAGACTACATTATTGGCATTGTTCCAACATGGTACTGACTGACATATGCCAATTTACTTGTCATCATATTCAACATGCCATTATTAACATTTTCCTAACTGATTTAGAATTTTTCTCACAAACTGAGTTTTATTAGCACCTCCTTAGGGCTACAAACATGTATTTACTGCATGATAAGATGAAAAAATAAAAGAAAATCCACATTTATTCATTATCATATATATAATTTACGCTGGGTAAACTGGAAAATGCTTTCAAGGATCAACCAACATGCAAAGCATATTTGATAAACATGAATCCTTTTTATAATTTATACTTTTTTTCCTGGTTTCTGCGATATGTTCTGACTTTTATCAGACTACATTATGATTTAAACATAAAGATTTTTTTAAAACTAATCATACAAACCAATACCAAGTGAGATGCTCTAAAAAGACAAGAAGATATTTAAATACACAACAGAAAACCTTCAGCATTTTAGCTGTAAGCACAGAGAACTTAAAGTGGATATACCCTATTTCTGTGGTTTAACAGTGGAAAACAGGAATTGTATGTGTACTCATTTATTAAGCTTTCTAATCTGTCAGCCACGTGCTCAGTGTATCAGATACAGTAAGTAGTTACAGTCCTTACTACCGACTTCTTCCAATTTAAGAACAACAGAAATTTAGAAGCCTCTATTTTAATATGGCACAATACACAACAGTTTTTAAAACTGTGGAAAACATAAAAGCAAAAGAAGAACAACAGGACTTGCAAAAATGATATACACTTGAGTATTACCATTCTTGTGTGTGCTTCATAGTTTGTGACATCTGAAATACTGATACTTGATTTATATCTGGGAAGGGAATGAACGCTTTCTTATGTTTAGCTGTCTTTGGGAGCAGTAGTAACACACTCAGGACCCTGGGCTTTACTTTAGTTTAGTGGAACACTTTGAATCAGCCACTGCCAAAACCATTTGATTGGCTGTGCGGTGTAACCTCACAAGCAGCAGTGTACAGCCAGCCAATCACCATGCAAAATATTAACAAGGTCATAGTAGTGTAACACACTCCTATAATTCAGAGATTACAAAAGACATTAAAATTCTGATGCCCCATTCATAAGGAAAAGATTGTAATGAGAACAGGGAATGGCACAACATTAATTCATTGTGTGACAAAGAATATAATGAGAATGGGAAATAGTACAAACATAACTCATTCTTGCTACAGCTTTAAGATTGTAATGTCATGGTTCATATCACATACTTAGGAAGAAAGGTATAGTAGCAGAAGAGTTGCAATATTAAACATAGTTAATCTGAATGCAGTACACATTATTATATATGCAATATAATTAAAAGAGATGAAACATTACTTAGAAATGGCTTGTTAAAAGTGTTATAATCTCCCCATACATTTTTGTTAACATTTTATTAATACTGTTGATATAAAGGGTTGCAGTGTATTTGTATACCTATTAACAGAGCTGTCCTCAAACTCTTTTTACTCATGTATATCTTTAGAAATCAATTACAATTAAAAATAAAAATATTGAGGACAGTATCTATGTCTGTCATGACACACATTACAAATCTGCAGAGGCACTCATGTTTAGTTCTTTTATCTGATACAGTGAAATGAAATAAAGTAAAAAACAAGTGTTGTATTATTGAAATTATATGAAATTACTTAATATTTTTATTTACTGCTCATCTATCAGTCACTCAGTGATACTTTATAGTAGACCTTATTGAAACATTTAACTGACAAGAGGTTAAAAATCTTTGACCGTCCATCTGAGAGTCTGCCAAAGCCCAAAGCAACTTGTTTTGTTCATTAGGCTCTATGCAAGATCGTCATATCATAACATTTTATTTTGGGATTAAAAGTAAATCATTAACTTTGTGGTAATTTCTGTTAAATAAGAAAGGAAATGTTCTCAAAGGCACTTCCAGTATCACTTGCACAAGGAAATCGAAACTCATTTGACACTTTCAGTGTCAACAACCAATTCCAGTACAGCAATGATACTACCAGATATTATTTGCTTACTTGCCCTGAAACTTTATTCTCCACTTCTGTGTATTGTCTCTGAATGGGTACATTCAACACCAGCAGCTAGGACTTCAGCACAACTTTTGTGAGGTTTGTTTGCTCCAAATTCAGCTCCAAATGTTTATAGTGTGAACACTTAAAAAGCTTCCAGACCCAGTGCAGGGAATGGAGAACATCCTGTCACCCCTGTAGCTTTTGCAATGCACAGGTCATATTTAGCATGTTCAAAATAATATAAAATAACTCTCTTGATCAGCCTTATATAATGGTTTCTCCAACAAGAAGTAGCCTATAAGCAGTAGATACTGTACTTCTGATACCACTGGGTAATCATTGCCATTTGAAGGATCTTGCGACCAGATCCAAACGAATAGCCTTAAAAGTATAGCTTCTGCCGAAATTCAGAATCTTTATCCAAGAGTATGGTTCATAAAATCTATGACAATTTTTAATAATCTAAGATCTCTCAAGCTTTCCATCTCCACCTCTGTGCACAAGTATGTTGGTCTTGCTTTATTTTTCTTTATTTCCATAGAAGATGTAACTGCTCACACGCTTCCAGAAATTGCATTTCACTATTCCTTATTGATCAACATTTATACACCATACTTCTTTTTTCTGCATTCACATGCAGTTTTAACACTTTGACTATTCAATGGAAATTTCCAAATGTGGCCTTACTAGTGCTGAGTAGAGGTTACCAGTGCCAAGCAGAGAAATTAGAAAAAATACTTTTATCTTTAATTAACTAAAAAAAAATTCCAAATAATTTTCTCTTAAACTGAAAGAAAATCCACCAGATTTCAGCTACAAATTTATGACTTCAAAATATATCAATATCTGAATACGACCCCCCCACACACACACAATATTATTGGCAAACTTAAATTTATTATGATAAAAATAAAACCCAATTTATTTTTCTGTCCTCTAAAATGAAAACTAAGATATTAAATTTTAAAATTGTACAACGTGGATTAGACTTAGACTACTCACTTGTCCGGAAGACAATTGTTTCTTGAGAATCATAGTTCTATTTTCAGTAAACTGGTTAAAAAGTAAAGGAAATAAAAGTAAAGTGGTTACTGCTTTTTCTAGTCTAGGCTGATTTGCTTGATTCTATGTTTATACAAATACGTACATTCCAAAAAGAGGCAACTATGTTTTTACATTGTTAGTTACATTTTAGTATCCATATTACATCCAGGTGCATTGTCAAAATGCAATAGGTGTGAAGACCATGAGCGGAGGAAAAACTGTGGTCGTGTGAGGGATGTTATGACAGTTCTGTATGCATAATACAGAGGCAGGAGGCAATTCTGCATCTGTTACATATATTTATCTATTTTTACTTGTACTTTTGGAGATATTTAAGATTTATGGTGATAGATTCTTTCCCCTTAAAGACAATAAAAGGAAAACATGCAACAAGGGTACAATTTTGTTAGTGAGTGAAGTGAGCTGGGTGTGAAAGTTGTGCACATGGTAGGAGCTGTGAAGGTTAAGAATTTTCTATTCTCCACACTTAGTAGCCTTTCTGCAGTGGCTTTCAAAATACTTTGGAAAGAAACCTCTAATAGATTTGATCTATGTGCAGCGAAAGTATCTTTCTGTTCATTATAATGACTGAAAGAGGGTAAGAAAACAATTGCTGGATGTTAAAGACTAACACAGAAATGATGAAGACGTTTTGTGAGTGAAAAGAAAAATCCTGAAGTCTCTGGGAATGAAGAAAGTGATGATAAATGACGACAACAATACAAGGGTAAAGAGACAGAGAAGATAAAATGGCTAAAGAGACAGACAGTTTTATACAACTAACTGTTTGAAGAAACAATACATGGTGTTGTACTGTAATGACATCTCCTGACCACTGAATTTTCTATGAAGAGATAGATGAGCCTTCTACCAGCTTCCATTACACAGCAGGTATTTCTTAGTCTCTGTTATATAGTGGATTTGAAAAACCACCCTCTTCAGAAAATTCTTAGATATACTTGGAGGGCAAAGGATAATATTTCTGCTGTTCAATTTTGAGAAACAGTGACTTCTGTACAGCCTTCTTTGAGCATTAGAAGACCATCTGCAGAAAGAAACAAGCAGAAAGGTATGTCACAAGGCACAAACCAGAATGAAGTTCCAGCTTTCAGATGTATACAATTCTGTAATTCTCTTATATGTTTTTTTTAAGTTTTTTTGAAGACATATGTCATGGTTTAGGCCCAGCCAGGAGACACACTGTCGCTGTCCGGGCACCAGAATCCGTACCGCTTCCCAAAAGGGAAGAGGATTGAGGGCAAAGCGAGATACTAGCCCAACAAGCTCGTAGGCAACCACGGAGATCAATGAGTATTTAACAAGTTTATTACCAGATATATTCAAACAAAACC
>JAVSBS010005445.1:112660-128813 GCA_033124195.1 Coracias cyanogaster
GGTGGGATGGGAAACCCACTTCAACCCTAGCTGCACAGGTATGTGAGTTGCAAGGGAAGACAATTGTGAGAGGGGAGTCCTCCAAGAGAGATGTTACCCCAGTCTCCAGTGGGAGATCTCCCAAGCAGAAGAAAAGAGCTGATCTGACATCTGACCCTCTCAAGTGGACCTCTAAGTCTTTCTTATGTGGAGTCAGTGATTCTGATCAGGATTAGGGCAGCCCTGCCTCTGTCCAGGTGGAGGAGAGGGATAATCAGATTTACTGGACTGTGTGGATCTGATGGCCTGGCATGTTAGAGCCACAAGAATACAAGGCTTTAGTAGACACTGGCACACAGTGCACCCTAATGCCATCAACCTGTAGAGGGGGCAAACCCATCTGCATTTCCAGGGTGACAGGAGGATCCCAAAAGCTGGCTCTATTGGAAGCTCAAATAAGTCTAACAGGGAAGAACTGGCATAAACACCCCATTGTGACAGGCCCAGATGCATGGTGTTCTTTCACTTCCTTATGCTCTTCTAGAGCAGCAAAGAATGTAGTGTACTAGTCAGGTAAGCTAAATTCAGCTGTTTTATTTCATTAACGTAGCAGAAAGCAAATCATGTGTACAGTGAATTTTTGCCTTTTGTCTTCATTCCATGGATCCCTGAAATCTGTGCATATGTCCAGTAACTTTTTTTCCGTCCTTTGAAAATCCTTGTGTCCATATTCTGCATATCAGTTTATCTTCATTTCTTCTCCCTAACTTTTCTTGTATTTCTCCTTCACTCACACTCCAAATCCCTCTTTCATATCATCACTACTGATTACAATATATCTTTACCATTAGCAGTAAACAAACCAAACAACCAAGCAGCAAACCAGACAAGCACGTATCAGAAACTCAAGTAATAGCCCTCAAAAGAGGGGAACTCTTTGAACAATTTCTAGTTGCTTTCAGTGGGATAACATTAGATCATAATTATTTCCTTTTTCAAAATGACTACTCTTCAACTCTTTTTCCCAACAAGCTCAGGAAAAAGTTGTCTCCCTTTACAATCAAGAAGGTGAGAAGAACACCACTCTGTCGAGAAAAAAGGTAAAAAATAATGTTTGGGGATTTTTTGTTTTTGTTTCAGAAATCAATTTAATTTATAAAAAAATACAGAAAATGTGTTTTTTAGTCAGAACATCTCCCATGGTTTTAGCAAAAGCATCGTGATTTTATCTACGCAATCTAAACCAACTACAACTCTATTCTTAGTGCACAGCAACTTTGTTGTGACCTTCTAAACACACAAAGTATTTCAATTCTAGACTAATATGGGAATGCTGTCAAACATATGGCAACACAGCAACAGGAGTTACTACTTTTGATTTGAAAGCCTGGAATGGTTACACTTCACTTACACCTTTTTTCCTTTGCCATCTTAATTTTTTTTCCTTCCCTATTCTGCTCAGAAGTGTCTTTGCTCCTTTACCATTTCCATCCTCTCCAGTGCATTTCATTACTCCTGGGCAATTCTGCCAGTTTTGTCCTACCAAGCTCATTTCTTCCTCTTGCTCTGACCAGTGCTCATACAAAGCAAAGTATTTCCAACACAAAACAAAATTGACAAGAAAAATGCTCTAGGATGCATGTGATAGCAGTCACAACGACAACTGGATTGTCCCGTGAAATCTGAGACCCTCAGAAGGTGCTTTAATTAAATAGAGTTAATTCAAGTATGTCGTGCCTTGCACTTTCTCTGAAGCTGCTGGTGCATTATTTTCCTAAGAATGATGACCTAATTAAATAGATTTTGGCATAGACTCACAAAATCTGCACTTATTTCACTCTACTCAGGAAAGACCTTTATAATTCTTTCATAACTGCAGGAGAAAAACTATTTCTCAATATCTCTTCAATGCATAATGAACATTAAACAGGAAATATCAGCTAAATGTACCTTTATTGTTTTTCAGATGTTGAAGAGGTGTAGACCAAGACAAAGATTTATTAGTAGGATCTGGGTGCCCAATAGCCCTAGGCTTCTTTGAAAAACTCAAGCCAGAAAAGGGATGTTCTCAGCATGTTTGCACAACAAGCTGATGGAATCACTTCTTATATTTTAATCATAGTCTTCAGATTAAGGGCTGGCATAAAAGTCTCTAGATTTTCCTGGACTGGTTTCCCAGTTCTCATTTTGATAACATTGCTATTAATGACCTCTTAATTTTCCTTATTCTCATTAACTTTGATAATCTTCCTCTGATAGAGGGTTTTGATGTCTTGATTCATTCTTCACCCACAGCATTATAAAACTTTCAAGAAAAGCTAGATTAACTAACTGTATGAAAGAAAGGGGAACTGCAATCTCTTTCTCTGATCAAAATTTTAACCAATCTAGTTGCTGCTGTGTTTTGTGGGGTCCATCCTTTTTCAAGAGTACATGTTTGTGTGCATGCACATTGACTCTATTCAGAGAATGCCTACAAAACTGGTCTCCTACGAGACTGATGTGGAAAAGAAGTCATGTCTGAGACTGCTGAAAAACAGTGGGAAACAAAAAATGTGATAAACAAAAAAAACCCCCACAAACCTCACTGATTTGCAATAGCAGAAGACACTTCTAGGCACTGTACTATAGAAACAAATTTAGTCTACCTTGCCCCTTTGATATATCTCCTCTGATTCCTCCTCACTCTTTTTTAACAAAGGGGCATGTGTAGCCTTTCACTGAACTGATGCCTACCCTGGTGATTAGAACACGCCATTGAAGAATGAATGATACTGAATGCTAAAGGTGTGAAACACCGAGTCTGAGAAACACAGGCTCTTAGTTTCTAGGAGGAATGAATCATCTTAAAAAATATAAGCAGAGGAAAAAAAAGAAAGAGAAAGGGAAAGGGGGAAAAAGGATGGAAAATGAGGAAAAGGGAGGAGCAGGAAGGAAAAAGGAAAAAAATGCTTAAAAAAAAAAAAGTTGAGGAAGAAGAAATAAAATATTTACATAAAATAAGGGAAAGAAAAACAAGCCAGAAACTGCCCTGTCGCAGTCATATAACTCAGTCATATGCTTAGAAATGACTCATGTTCCAAAGAGTGGTGAGAATCTGAACATACCTATGGCTTTCTATACAAGATCCTTGCTAAGAGTTTCCTAGAAGTCATAGAGTGCCAAAACAAATAATTTGTAGGCATCTAACACTTTCAAAAGGTTAGAGCTTTGGTGCTCTGATTCAGTCAGATGGGGCTAGGTACCTGTAGTTAAGGTACAGCAGTATAGCTATTGGGAATCATACAGCATAAGCCTGAGTTGCTTCTTTACTGTCACTTAAACTGGCCTTTATCTTTCTATGTTCAAGCAACCTGGTCTTTCAGAAACAGTGAGTCTGCTCAGTAAGTTTGCAGATGACACTAAGTTAGGCGGGTGTGTTGATCTGCTTGAGGGTAGGAAGGCTCTACAGAGGGACCTCGACAGGCTGGATCCATGGGCTGAAGCCAATCATGTGTGCTTCAACGAGGCCAAGCACTGAGTCCTGAACTTGGGCCACAACAAACCCCAGCAACACTACAGGCTTGGAGAGGAGAGCCTGGAAAGCTGCTGGGTAGAAAAGGACCTGTGGGTGTTGATTGACAGCTGGCTGAACATCAGTCAGCAGTGTGCCCAGGTGGTCAAGAAGGCCAGTGGTATCCTGGCCTGTATCAGGAACAGTGTGTCTAGCAGGTCCAGGGAGGTGATTTTACCCCTGTACTTGGCGCTGGTGAGGCCGCATCTTGAGTACTGTGTTCAGTTTTGGGCCCCTCACCACAAGAATGACATTGAGATGCTGGAGCATGTGCAGTGAAGGGCAACAAAGCTCATCAAGGGTCTAGAGCACAAGTCTTATGAGAAGCAGCTGAGGGACTTGGGGTTGTTTAGCCTAGAGAAAATGAGGCTCAGGGAAGACCTTATTGCTCTCTACAACTATAAAAAAGGGTGTTGCAGAGAGGTGAGGGTCAGTCTGTTCAACCAGGTAATGAGTGATAGGACAAGAGGAAATGGCCACAAGTTATGTCAAGGGAAGTTTAGATTGGATATTAGGAAGGATTTCTTCACATAAAGGTTTATCAGGCATTGGAACAGGTTGCCCAGGGCAATAGTGGAGTGCCCATCCCTGGAGGTATTTAAAAGACATATAGACATAGTTCTTAGGGATATGGTTTAATCCAGGACTTGTCAGTGTTAGGTTAATGATTGGACTCAATGTTCTTAAAAGTCTTTTCCAATCTAGACAATTCTGTGATTTTGCGATTCTGTGAAGCTGAAAGGAAAATGAGGTGCAAATACTCAGGAATCTACAAAACATCATCAAATATTTGTGTGTCTGAATACTGGTCAAGGAACTCATTTTGAAATGTTGTCCAAATTGTCAAACACTGGATATATCCAGACAATATAACTACAAATATCTTCATTTTGCACACACACAGAAGAAACAATTAAAAAAAAACCAAACACACAAACACAGACCTTAGGAAAGCATTACAGGTTCTTAAATACAAGTTTCTAGTGCCAGCTATGTCTAAATTAGAGAGGGGAGACAGTGATAGACACTTCACTATTCCAGTTTAAAAGATACTATCATGTAAGTCACAAAACACTTATACTGCTGCTTTTCCAGACCTGCAAAGGCAGAAGCTGATCCATAACCAGAGACATGCAGGACATCTTCTGTTCATTACCATGCTTTTTGAGCTGGTTATTTGGAAAATCAAATTAGAAACCTTCTGTCTAATCCTGCTATCTTCATAATATTAGACTTTAACTTAAAAAACAACAAAAAATATTATTTAATATACTGAAATGTAATTAATAAAAATCTGTAAATGTAGCTATGTTGTAGACCACACCAAAATAAAGAGAATGCCTCATTTTATAACTACCCTGCTGCAAAAGCAATGTATGTGATTTTAAGGCTGGACTCGTATCCTGCTGTTTCCAGTGCCCTGTGAGCACCCTCACTGTGGTGATTTGGAAGGTGCCTTTGGGAGTCATAATAACTATATTGCAGGAACCAAATGTGGCAACATTTACAGTCCCTCAAGGAGATGCTTTTGTACTCTCCTTGATGCAGATATAAAAGAACAGTTCCCCTGATAAAACGTCTCTGGGAAATCTTCAGTTCAGATGGTGTTTCACAGAATAAGTGGGAGGTTTCTGGGGTTTGAATAGGGGAGGAAGGAAATTAGGAAGAAGCTGGATTAGCTAGGAAGTAAAACTACACTTCTCCTAATTTTACTTCTCACATCAGGGTCACACACCTCCGGCAGTCTGTATGCAAGTGTTTTGGTAGTTGATTTTTCTCACAGTATTGCACAAATGACAAAATAAAATTACTTACTACTGTATTTAAAAGCAAGGCAAACCATGCAGTTTTTAAAAACAGAACTTTTTAATGTGGAAATAATGACTGAGTAGGTGACTCTTATGGTACATTTTCAAAGGAACAGACAGAGAATATGCTTAGAAAATAAATTCAAAGCACACTGCTAAATAAATTGAAATTAAAAATTCTTCTGTCCCATAAAAGTCATTCCGTGTTTGAAATTTTAAGAGGAGATCTTAGTAAAATACATCTGAAAATATCTTAAGTGCTCCCACAGACCCTTTAGGCTCCAAATGAGAGACAAGGATGATGACTTCAGAAAAAGCATGGTGTAGTGTAATGGTGTCCTCACTCCTTAACCTATATTATCATTAATTTCTTCTTCTAAATGTATATAATTATATTTTAGGATGTTCCTTAGAAGAGGCTTAGTGTAATTGCTATGATCCTGCTTAATAGTGCCTTGAGAAACAAAACAACAGATCCAAATAAAATATCCCTCCTTAAAGTGTAAGTCAAAGGCTATTCACGTGGAAGACTGAAAAATAATCAGATTTTGCATTCCATCCTTTCAACAATACAACTGCACTTTCAAATATGCTTTGTTGTTTTCTTTTAATTCATGAAAATTAATCTTATAGATGTAGATGCCAGATTTGCATTAATTAAAACTCCACTGTAGAAGCCAGGCTTAATTGCAATCAAATTTGCTTAATTATGCATGGCGAGAGATTCCCAATTGAGAAAGGTTTTAGTAAGGATTTTTGTTTTTTATACTGACAAAATAAATTGAAATTGTCATTTTTTGTGTTTTATGTAACACTTGTAAATAATTTGTGGAGCACCTTAAGTCTTCTATGTAAAGCAATGTTATTGCTTAAGTAATTATAACAATCTGCATTTTTCATTGTTAATTGTGGGTGTCAGCCTCATTAATTTTAATTTACAGCCTGTAATGAAATTAAGAAAATTTTGTGCTGATCTGCTGAAACTTGTCTTATAGAAAGTTACTTAATAAAACTGAAGTTCAGAAAAGTAAGGAATTTTTTCGTGCATTGTCAAGGCAAGTAGCAAATGTTCATTTTTCTCACAAGTTTTGCTTCTAAATTTAAATCAATATGTAGTAAAGCAATTTGTGTCAGAAAGTTTGAGAAAGTTCAATCTGCAAATTTTTCACTTCAAAGAGTAATTACATAGAATGTAGACATAATATGTAGTTTTATTGACAACAGATAATATGTCACTGCACTCAAAAAATTTGTGGTAACTATTCTATTGTTCATACACTTTTATTCTGTCTGTACTGTGCTTGATTAGCCAGATGATTTAACTTACTGTACTGAACATTTTAAAAGGTAAATATTAATAACTTTGAAAATCACAAAATAGCACATCATGAACTGCATCTGAAATGTGTAAATGCAATTGTACAAATGGAAGTAAGCATCTGAATGTATTTCCATGAAGCCACAAGAAAAACAAAGCAAATCAAAGCAAAACAAAATGTGAGTTTTATGAATTGAAAGTGTAATGTCTTCCAAGCTACTGCTGTCAGAGCAAGAAGTGCTATGAGGCAACTCTGATTTTTCTATTGCATGCGAACACGAGCATGACTTCTGCTGTGGCCCTACTTTGGCAAGGCCCTTACAAACTCTGCTTTAAGCGTGAGATGTCTAACTGAAGTCAATGGGATTGAAAATTGTGTTCAAGTCGGCACTTCTTGTGTTAAGATGTCTTACATTTTTTAAAAGACTAAAAATCCAGCTTTTAGATTTATTACTGCACTTAATGGTGACAGTTATCCTTAACTCAGCTCTTCCTCCTTGTGTTTAGCAGACTTCTAAAAGACCAAAGGTTTCTACTGTCCAGGACAAGGTTAGAAACTTTATCATGGAGAGCCCTCAAAGTCCATCAAATCTTGTTGCTACTTGTTCTCAGTGAAAGCTCCACATTCAAGATACATAAAAAAGAATTCTAGGTGTGCAAAACCCATTAAGTTTCCTGTGATCAGGAATTATTTTACAAAGCAAGTCCCACATTGCTATTTAAATGGTCTTCTGTCTCATAAGGATAATATTAAAGAGAATAAAACATTCTCACCATTAATTTCAATAGAAATTATTTTTTTGTGAAAACTTCATCGTTTAGTTAATGAATATGAGATTATAATGTAGCATTTCTGACAGTTTTTTCTCTGAACAGTCTTATATATTTTCCGTCTCAATTAAGTGGTTTTGAATATTGGAATTGCTATAACTTTTTAAAGTTAACATTCTGAAGATGTGAAAACATATTGCAAATGCAATGAAGGGGTCGCACAAAATACAATACGTTTACACAGTATGGAATTCAGCAAAACTGAAAAAGTCTTTAGAAAACTCAAACAGAAAGAACATTTCAGTGTGATAAAAGTTTCCAGTCTACTCTGTCTGGAAGCTTCCAGGAAAACAGTCTAACAAAACCCTGAATTCAATTCTATAATTCTAAATTCTATAAAGCTGCATGCTTTATTTCTGTATTATTTTACCTCTTTGATTGTGTTGGTTGTTTAAGGTTCAAATACAATTTAAAAGAAAAAAGTTTAATTCTTTGTTGTCCAGCACCTAAAATTCTGTGTTCTCATTCACTTTCTTCCAAAATGCACTCACCTATTTCACTCAGTAAAAAAGTATCTCACAGGACTAATTCCTTCTTTCTTCATTGCCAAAATGTTTTTTCTGTACAGTTCTAAACTTCCATAAACTATAATGTTCTTAAAATTAAGTATAATAACATAGTTTAAAACCTCAGCTCATGTTGCCTATAGCCCCTTTTATTAGAGTTTCTTTTTACTGTACTCAGTCTTCTGCTTTTCAAACCTCAGTCCTTCAAACTCTATCCTTCCCTTCCTCTGTTCTGCTGAGTTTGCATCATTGTCCCAGCCATGAAAGAAAATGGAAAGATACGGCTTAATTAGGCTGCAACTTTATTAATTTAATTTATCTGGGGACTATCCAGCAGCAATTTCTACAATACAGGTCATAAATTTTTCATTAATTATTTTCACTTGTAGAAGGGCTGCCATTGGCTTTCATTCCCTCTGGTAGCAGATGCTTGGCCCTCAGTGGGTAATCTACTACTATCTTTAAATGATGGTTAGGAAGGACAGATTCTCTTCTTGTCACACCAGACTCAGAGTCTTGCTTCCAGTACTCACCTCCTTTTGAGGAGGCTTTTGGTTTTGTCCATTTCTAATGCTGGTTTACCAAGGAAGCAGCTCCTCTATGGTAGATCAAGTACATGAGAGGGTGTTTCCTTTCTTGGAAAGGACTAGGCCAAACAGTCTAAATTATATCCCCTCCACAGATTAAGTGGGTCAGTTAGTTGACCTGAGCTCTGTTGACCTGCCAAGCTATCCACAGAGCATTGTCTCTCGTCTGTCCAGATCCCTCTGGATGGCATCCCGTTCCACTCGCATACCAGCTGCACCACCCAGCTTGGTGTCATCAGCTGACTTGCTGAGGGTGCACTCAATGCCACTGTCAATATCATTAATGAAGACACTAAACAACACTGGTGCTGGCACAGACCCCTGAGGGACACCACTTTTCACCTTCTCCTATCCGGACATCGAGCCGTTGACAACTACTCTCTGATTGTGACCATCCAGCCCATTTCTCATCCGCTGAACAATCCACTCATTGAACCTGTATTTCTCCAAGTTAGAGAAAAGGATGTTGTGGGGGACTGTGTCAAAGGTGTTGGAGAAGTCCAGATAGATGACACCCATAGCTCTTCCCTTGTCCACAGATACAGTCACTTCATTGTGGAAAGCCACTAAGTTGGTCAGGCAGGACCTACCACTAGTAAAACCATGCTGACTGTCTTGAATCACGCCCTTGTCCTTCATGTGCCTTAGCATATCTTCTAGGAGGATCTGTTCTGTCATCTTCCCAGGCACAGAGGTGAGGCTGACAAGTCAGTAGTTCCCGGGGTCTTCCTTTCTACCCTTTTTAAAGATGGGTGTGATGTTTCCTTTCTTCCAGTCACTAGGGACTTCTCCTGACTGCCGTGACTTTTCTGAGCTCTCACCTCAGATCCTCTGTTTTGCTCATCCTAATGTACCCAGAGATCTTTCATTTCTTAATTCTTACTGGAAACTATCCATTGTGGATTTACCTGTCTTGCTTTTTATATTAGTGTTGAGAGGCATTTATTGTTATGTTTGTGCACATGCTTGCACAATGTTTTGGATGAAAAAGCATTGTATGATAGCACAAAATTTAATGCAAAAATTGGGAAGGAGCAGAAATGGCAATGAACAAGTTGTGGGAAAAGGCTGTTATTTTTCCAGTGTACAAAGATATTTCTCAAATATACAACATATATCATAAATATATGAAAGTATAAAACCAATAGTATTATAATGTATATAGTGTTAAGTATAATATTATATAAAGTATATAAAATGTAAATGTCATTTTTTTATATACTTGCCTTTAAGAATTTGCAATCTGAACATGTGGAAGCTAGCAGGAAAGAGGAAGAAATAATAAACTAATTAATGGGAAGATGTGAGAAGAAGCCCTGATCTTGTGTTCTGCTCTCTGCTGTTAGTTTTCCAGTAAATATCTTGCTAGCCTAACTCCACATGAAAATGGAAAGCATAATCTTGTAAAACAGATGAGTCCCAGAACATACTGCATGATCTAGCATATGCCTGATCCACCACAACAGTACAGGTGAGAGATAACACTGAAGCACAGAACTATTTCAGTATGTCAGAGAGAAAATATTTTAAAATTTGGAAGCCATTTTACTTTACTGCTGCATATAGGTTGGGGGTTTTGTGTTTTTTTTTAGTTTTTCATACTGGTCTGTAGTGAAATAATTTTCAATGTGCTTTCCAATATGAGCTAAAAATGTGTAGCAGAGATTTCCTAGGGTTTACTAGAGATCGTAACTGATATACAAAGCAGATTCCCAGCTTTGTGTTTGAACTAAGTGTTGGCGGTTATAATGAATGATGTTCTTTTCAGTACACAATAAAACTAAGAACGTAATTAATCTCATGTGTTATAAAAATGTAGAGAATTAAAACCAAGCAGAAATAATCTAGGCTTCTAATATCCAACACCTAAGCAGATTTTCCTTCTTAAATGGATAGCAACTAGTACTTATGCACCTCAGTGGTCTACTGAATTTTGACATTGCTTCTGAGGGATGTATACAGATCAATACCAACAGGAAAAAAAAACACCCTTAGGAAGTCAGTTCCAATATATATGCAGCATGCAAGATATTTTTGCAGTGCTACTAATGATTTTTTATGTAGTTTTCTGGTAATAAATGTTACTTCTTCTGAGAGCAAGAATAACAGTGAAGTACAAAACCAGCTGGGTTCTTTAAAGGGCTAAAAACTATTACATGTTCTAAGGATACCTGCAGATCTAACTCTTCTGATCATAAATGTCACCTGCCATTCCCCAGTGCTCTTCTAGTGAGCCGCCAAAATGTAGAGAGAATAAGGCTTTTTTCTATAGGAAGCGTATAGTAATAACACTAATGACAGGGCATTAAAAATGACAATGAAAATTATTTTAAATTTTAAAGCCAGGGTGGGTACAGGGTAGGGGGAAACCAGGATAGTCACTAGTGGCTACTAGGCTGGTTGGCCTGGGTCCTCCCACAGGTACCACCTCAGCCCTTCACTTCTGCCATCTTCTCAGTGGCAGTAGTTTTTCTTCATAGCTCAGTCTCTCACACTTTTTCTCCTTTGTGGCTTTCCACCCTACCACTGTCCTTTCTTCATTCTCCTCCATCCCTCTGTTTCCTTGAGCAAGATCAGGACAGATTCAACCTCTCATTTCTGACATAGCTAAACTCCATTTTGCCTTTCTTGCTAAGACACATAAATCACATCAGCTCTGTACAGAGGGGCTGTATTTAATCTTTAGAAGCAGGTAATCCATACTTTTTTCAAGAATACCTGGATGCTTATATAATAATGTCAATGTTCTGTTGAGATACACATGTCAGTAGTATGCATAACAAATTACAAAGGAGTGTTTTTGAAATGCTGATTGTAAGGTTCTCCTCACATTTTGACAAGTGTCAATATGGCGAAAACCCCAATTTTTTTATAATGATTGTGACAGTTTTATACAGACTGTATGAACTAGTATAGCAGAGTACCAGTTTGTCCTGGCCCTGTAAATAAAAGTGTCAAAACTTCTTAACAGTTCAGCTAGCATTTAAATATATTTTACTGTTCTTATTCTTTCTATTCTCAAGGCAAGAGGACATTAAAAGTTGATGAATAACAGGGAATAAAAAAGAGAGTAAAAAAAAGAAAAAGGAAAAGAAAACAAAAGAGAAAGAACAAAAACTAAAAGTGAAGAAAAGATAAAGAAGGAGAACAGGAAAAAAAGTCTTATTTGGAAAAGTAGAACTTTGGCTTTCTTATTTAATTATCACTGGATACACAGGAAAAAGAGATCTATTTCAAAACTGTAACTTAATGACAAGTTGATGTGTAATACTTTGCCTGAAGACCCAGACAACATCATTAAGAGAGAGACAAGTAAATTGTAGGTAAGAAATAAAAATAAATGTTTCCACACCTCTGACATAATTGTAAAAGTTAAAAGGCTACTGATAAATTGGAGACAAATGACTATTGTTCTGGCAAAATAAGGAATCTTAATTCATTTTTGGATAACAATATTACCAGCTCTTGCAATTTTATTATTAGCCTTGTGATATTTGGTGCTTTTCTTAAAGACATAGCTCCTATATTTATACTAATTAGGAGACTATTAACATTCATAAAAAATACCATGTTTCCAGTCCTGATGCCTAAGCAGAAAAAAAATCAGAGCATTTCCTAAAAGTGTGAAAGATAAAAGTCAAACAAGGAGAACTCCAAACAGGTTATTAAAAAAACCCAACCCAAATCTATGAATTCTGGAGGAAGTCTTACTCATGATTTCTGGATCTTCGGCAAAGCTATGTTAACTATAATTAAGTTAGAGATTTATTAGGTAACAAAACCAGCAAAGCTGGTAAGAAGCTTCTGCACTAAAAAAAAACCATGCTGAAAATCAGCCAAAAGAAGGTGAAATTCCAAAATATTTCTGTTTGCAATGGAAGCTTCTACATTTTTTTTCATTTTCTGCAAATGATTCTTCACAGTTTTCCATTAAAAAAATGTCTTGAGTGACTTTAAAAAGCAGTTTTCAGAACCTGACTTATTCCGTTGGCAACAAACCCAACCTACTACCCTGATTTTCACCTCTTAGGGATCCATGAATATTGTGGAATTCCTGTCCATTGCCATTTTACTCTTCTCAGACTTCAATGATTTGATGTTGTGCAGGTGGCATAAGACCGCACTGCTAACAAGATGGCTTCACTTAGAGAGATCTAGTTTATTTTTTCTGTTAGTTCCACAGTTTTAAAGAAAACTGTGCAATTTAGGAATCATACTCAGGCAGTAACCAAAACACAATCATTCACCCTGAACTCAAACACTCTCCGATGAGAGATAATCACAGAAATAAAGTGTTCTATGAACCAACTCTGCTTCTTGCAACACTGTCTATCCCTGCAGGGAGATGGAGGTGTGATTAGTTATTCAAATGTTATACAGGCTACGAAGAAGTCCATCCACATTGCTTTGGCAAAAGAATACAAGCCCTGGAAGCAGACTATATTATTCTAATGATAAATTACATAGAGGATATGACCTAAATAGTGTATGCAGTTCTACCATTTCCGAGAAATAGCAACAATGACTCTTTTAACCTGAAAAAAACCCCAAGGAGATTCACAGATCTTAATTACCAGGGCAGAACTCCATGGTCTGGATTCACTGGGCACATCCACTTTTGCTGTAGTGACCCCATCATTGTTCCTTAAGACCTGACTTGTTGGATGTGATGGGCACAGTGGAAGTCCTTCAGATCTACTTGCCTCTCAGTGCCTGAAAGCCCTATCAGATTTTAACTTGGCAAATCTGATAAATCCAGGACCAGAAACTCCAGCCTGACTAAAAATATCATCATCATCAAATTCAAGCAGAAGTCAGAACTCCAGTCCAGTCTGTTGCAGTAATGCTATCAACTGAGTATTGTTGAGAAGCCAAATACCAAATATCAGTCATATATTCTACATGGAGCAATCTGTATAGTCTAGCTGGGTCTGTAACACCCAGCTCCAGTACAGTAGTGGCTGGAGAAGCTGTACCAATGGCTGAACAAACTTTGGCTTCTTGCCCCAGGTAGTTCCTGCATCCTGCTCTGGCCTCACATTCTAGGTATGATTTGAGACCTAGTTCTCCTTGAACTTTTCACCAGTTATCAATTACCTGCAGTGCCTTGTCTACACCTCCATAATTCTCTGGCAGGCTGGGAATACCTGCAGCCACCTGGAAGGAAGCCAATGTACTTCTCATCTTCCAAGGAGAAGACAATGTTTCTGTACCTCTGCTGGACACACACTGTTCTCATTTCTGTGCCACTCTGTCCCAAACTCATTCCCTGATCCCTACATTCAGGAATAAGGAGAGAGGAACGACTTTACATTTCCATGGTCCCCCTCTGTAGAGACAGAACATCTTTTTGGAGTCATTATATCCCTACTCATCAGTTTCTCATTTGACCTATCTGCAAATATGCAGTTTGGTTATTGCTGCTCAGTCCTAACTGCTGCCCTGGACCTAAAGTCAAACAGGCTTCCCTGAGGTGAACAAACTGTCGCAAGCTCTCATGTTTCTTTCTCCCTTTGATCAGTGTTTTCTTACTCAAGGAAGACCCAAAGAGAGAAGGCTAAGGCAAATGACCTAGAACAGTTCTGCTCTACCTCTCATGAGAGTCAGAGCCTTAGCACCCAATGGCAACTTTGGAAGGGGTCAAGTACTAAAACTGTGCCAGATAGAGAACATTTCCTGAGTCCTCTGACCTCATTTGTAAGAAACAAGATTTTCAGTATCACCCTTTTAATCTATTTCCATCTATTAGAAATAAGAAATGTATACAGAAACTGATTTTCTTGGTATTTATTAACAAAGTGAGGATAATAAGTGCAGGAATTGGATAAATTACCTAAGAAGTTATACATATTTCAGCATTACTGAGGAAATAAGATTATAAAGTTCCTCTTCTAAGCTATTTTATGAAAAAATATATTGTTTGTTTTGAAACTGAGTCTTCTTCACAGAAAGTTTTGGAGACATCCTTCAAATTATATGGCTGACTGAGTAGCTTAATAATAAATCACACTATACGCTTACCAATCACAGCCCTTCCTGAGAACTGGGAAGTCATTAACATGATTCTTTTTTGTTGTTGTTTAGAGGATTTAGGGGATGTCTTGAGAATTACAGTTTGATACAATGACTGAAAATTAAATAGAGAAAAAATAGTGCAACATTTGGGGAATCATAATATACATGGAAAGTGAAAAACCAACAAGCATTCTGTAACAGAAAATTGTGCCTCTCTAATGTGTTAGAAGGTTCTGAAAATATTAATAAGACAGTAGATGAACGTGACCCAGTGGACATAATTTACTTGGATTTCAAGAAGCTTTAGAAAAGGTCCCTCATAAAAGAATATTAAAGATAATAAATAAAAATGAAGTAAGGGGCAAAGGCTTGTCATGGATTAAAAAGTGATTAAATGATAGGAAATAAATAGTTATAACCTCAAAGAAGAGATATATTAATAATGGAGTGTCTCAGGGGTCAGTAGCACAATCAAGTTGTTTAATACTTTTTTTAGTAATTTGGAATAAGTGGATTGCAAAGTGGCAGAGTTTGCTGATTACACTCTACTATTGAACAAGTAGCCATCTACATAACCTCTTACTCATTATGGTAGTCTAAAACCCAACCTGTACTGCTCTGAAAATCACTGACAACATGAATCACAGTGAATAATGGTAAAGAATTTTAGGAGGGAAGAGTTATAAATATGTCTTTATGCCAATTGTTTAGTTCAATGTCAAGATTGACACAGTAAATGGTTACATTCTGGTAAACCTAAGGTAGGAACTGGGACAGAGGAAAGTGTCCACTTGGCCTCCATCATGAAATGTTTGTAAGACACGCTTTCAGTGCACTGTCTTCAGTAAAATCGGAAGTTTTCCTGCATAGTTGAAGAAAGCTGAAATCATACCTACAGCACTTAACAATGGCATATTAATCCTACCAACAGAAACTATGTATTATTCCTTTCTCAAATTATGGATAGTTTTGAATGGTTATTAGCCATAGCAGCATGGGCAATATCATGCAATAGATTTTCCTTGTAAAATACAAATCAAACACAAGCACTGGTACCAGAACAAAACATTCTGGTTCAGGTTTTCCCTGTTCATAAATTTCAGTAAGGATCAAACATCCGAAATTACCCCACAGGTTTCATATCTTCAGAGAAACATGCTGTTCAACTCATCTGAGAGCTGACTGGAAACGAAAACTGTTGTAGTGGGATTTTCAAAGAAAGCAGTCCTGCTTTCAGCCTCAGAAGAAATTACCCTATTAATTACTAGTTGTAGCTTCCTATAAAAGAAATAAGACTAACATAGGAGTTCTCTATGCTAAATGCTAAAAAAATTACCTTTCTGTAACAGTATTTTTTTTTCTAGTTATTATACTTTTTCCACAAATATAAAGAATCAGACGTTTTCAATCTATCCGTGTCTTGTGCGTCTCGTGTCCCAGGTTGAGTTTGTCTCCCAGAGGACACCATGTCCGGAAAAGAAAGGTCAGGATTCATCGCTAGTAAATGTGAAAAGCATTACAGTCATTTCAAATACTTTTTATCCAAAGTGGGGTAA
>JAVSBS010005445.1:128837-142382 GCA_033124195.1 Coracias cyanogaster
TTGTGCCACAGAAAAGTTATTTTCCACGGTCTCTCCCTAAAATGGGAAGAAGTAGCAATAATCACCCAAAGAAAAACCTCTGGTTAAAAACAGTCCCAGCCCTTAATGCAAACTGTATCCCTTCAGAACTCAGTTTGCTTTACTCTTGGGCACAGATACAAAGCTTTATCTGCAACTTTACCTCTTATTGCTATCATTGCAAAAAAACCCGTCCTGATATTAGGTAGCTGAAGGAACAAGAGGAGATAATGTAGACAGACCAAAGAACCTGCTGCTCTTGAAGCAGTGTTGATCAACAGACTGTTTTGAGAAACCAGTGCAAGCATTTGAACTAAAGCAGTTTTTATCTTAAACAATACAAAATGATGATAAATAAGCCTAGTGATGATAAATAAGCCTTTAGTGTCCTAAATGATTACTGCCAAATTTCAAAGTATTTGTTTTATTCATGCTTGAACTGTAGAATTATCTGATGGTTTTGGGGTCTATCCTGAAGCATTTGACAGTGGCTTCATTTGTAAGCAGACCACTAACTTTGAAAGGCCAGCCATTTCATCCATTATATAGTTCTCTCTTCTTATAAATATCATGGGAGAAATTCAGTCCATCCACAGATTGATACAACTTGCAGCTACTTAGATGGTAGTTATAGCCACTCAGCAAGTGACTTGACTTTGGGTCGTGTGTTCTACACATCTGATGAAATGTATAATTTTAAATGCATAAAGTTTAATCAAGCAATTGATTTCTGAATTTGAAAAAATAAATTAAGGTATATTAAGGTTAGTCTTTATTTTTAATAAAACATTAGATTCAAGTTCTAGTTCATTGTCACAATTAGAGTATGTTGCAGTATTATCACAAACAAATATTATAATTACAAACATGAAGGGAAATTTAGAATATAAGGAAAAATAAAAAAAGAATTTTACTCTGGAAAATTAATAAAACATCGAAGCACTAAAAAAAAAAGGAAACCTACTGCATGTAATAGCTAAATTGTTTGCATAGCTAAAATACAGAAACAATCTCAATGTTTGCATTTCTAAATGTTACATGGCAATCAGAGCAGGTAAAGGACAGAAACAGTGCAGTTGAGGTTGCAGTCTCCTATCTGTTTCTCTGGCATATTTGCACATTGAAATTAATTTAATCCCTAACATTTTTATTTCAAGCAATGAAATTAGGGATTTATCTACCTTAACTGTAGTTTCTAAGAGACAACACATTGATAGGTTACCAGCATAGCCATGATATGCCATGTCATGGCATATGCTGGGAACTCTTTTTATGTAGAAGTCAATGGGAGCAGAATTAGACCTATGCTAAAAGCCCATGAAAAATCTTTCCCAGGATGACTTTCTAGCATTGACTACTAAGTCTGTAGTGGAACTGGGACTGGAATTGCACTCAGATCATCTAAATCCCAGTTAAGTGCCTTAATCACATGACTTACTGGAGCTCTCCTAGATTAATTCATCCATGTTCCCATCAGTTCTTCACCTGTAGACCCAGGAATTCTGGTCAAAAGCAATCTGAGGTAGCTGCAGTTATGAGTCCTCTCCCTGTCAGATGTCTTCTGCCAAACATATGCATGAACCGACCCCCATCATTCCTAAAGGAGAGAAACAAATTCAGCTGGAATCCAGCAGAACACAGAAATCAAGTTCCTCAAAAGCGCACTGTTTCATTTAGCAGTATTTTTTTCCTATTAGTGTCTTATCAGTCACATGCACAATTCATTTATATGACTGCTTTCTCACAAAAATGGAGTACAAAAAAATACAGACATGCTAACTTCAATGCAAAATCATCTTTCTTAGAAGAAAAAGACTCACAAAAAGACAAAGCTTGAAGGACATTTTTTGTGAAAGTTTGAGAGCCACCTAGACCAGCTGTGACATCTGTACTAATTGAAAAAGCAAACGAAGCCACAAAGGACTGTTCTTTGACCATTTAATCAATTTTCCACTCCATGCATTGTTCATTCTTAGAGACTTTAATGCTAGAATTGATTTTAACAGCCATTACCGAAATACATAAGTCAAAGGTCTCTCAACCTTTTTTAAGTTTGACCAATGAGAAAAAAAAGATTATGGATATGTGAATAAATCAGTGACCATGATTCAAATGCCTTACTAAAAAACACCACGTGCATCACAGTCTATCCATGTGCTAGTGGTCACATGGGCTAACTAGAACACAATGTGAAACATAGCAAGATGGTGTTGTCTGATAACATCTGGTCTGGACTCTAAAATTATCTCCTAAACTTTCAATAATGCATAGCTCATACAGCTCACTTCAATGCAGAAAGAGGTCAGTTGTCAAATGCTTATAAATACATTTGGAAATTGCATATTTGATCCAAGCAAGCAGAGGAGTCTGAAAGGATGAAGAATATTAAGATAATCTATTAAGATATGTATCCATTAGTGGATATATGCTCTGCAAAATAAAGGAAAAGGAAATATGTAAATCTGCACTTTATCTTGCAGTTCTACAGAGGGAGAGGAAAAAGTCAAAAAAATTAATGCTTAAATGATTTTTCTCTCATTGCTAACAATGTCCCTTAAATAGAAAAATATACCTAACCTACCACAGGCATGCTTCTGGCCAGAGCTAACATGGAAGTAAGAAAGGAGGTAAATTGCAGCCAAAAAAAGAATATGCTAGAATGGATATAAGCTGTATCAACCAACCTGATCTTATTGTCCTAATTCTGGATTTTAGGAAATTTTTGTCTTCAATGACAAATACTTGTGACCTGTAGAACTCCTGTCTCACAGAATAAAAGCTTCTGTGGAGATGAAAGAGTCCATAATAAAATTCTTTTTTTCCACAGCACAAATATGTATCAAAAGGCAGCAACGGCTGCAGGATGTTATATGTTGGTAGTGACTTCTTTAACACCACTGTAACATCAGCGATTCCCTCATGTACTGCCTTCTTCTTCTGTGTTCTGGGGCTATAAGAGTCTAGATTTACAGTATGACCTTTGCATACATGCATGATATATTGTGATGACAGCCACTCCACTATGAAATATGATGCTATGATCTTTCAGTTGTTTCCCTTTGGAAGATGAGCCTGACATGATTAGATTGATAAGCATCAATGTATCAGAAATTGTGCCAGAACAGCAGCTACTGGCATGTTGTGCTGTAGGAACTTTAGGGATATTGACATAGTTCTAGAAAAACAAGCTTAAGGACAAGCTAAGCCACAAAAATCAAATAACGTAATTGACAGATTATTTGATGCAGTTCCTGATTAAAACTTTCCTGTTTTACTGAGATACACTGACTTACAAAAGACCTTTGACACTCCACTGTAAAGTATGTGAATGCTTTAAGATTTTTCATCATTATTGTGCTTGCCTGAAATTTGTTTAGGCTGTCAGGTGTTTGTCATGGAATCCTCAACATTGTTATAGTATAAAAAAGCATCCATCAGACGCATTAAACACCATGTCTGTTCCTTAAGGAGATTACCTGTTATCTGTGATATGTTGCACTATTGACACACCTATGACATCCAGTTTAGCAATCTGCATTTATCTGGAGATTTGCATGCACCATAAATCAGAGCTTTAATTTTGTTTTTCTTTGCAACTGGGAAACAAGGAAGGTGGGAAAAGGGTGTTGCTTTTTGCCGTCCATATTCAGTGGCACTGTTGAGTTCATCTGAATACTCATGTTTGGTTTTAATCTTATTTTCATTTATAAAGGTCAAAGCCAGGTTGAGCCCCATTGGTACAGCTGCTGTGCAGAAGTAGGTAAAATATCAGTCCTTCCCTCAAAAGACTTTAAGCAGACAAAACATAACCAGTGAGAGAGACAAGCAGACGGGTTAAGGTAGCTTGAGAAAGATGAGTCAAGAGATAGAGCAGAACATGCTCCCATACAGTACTGTAAGTTCTTCTCACATACGTTAATGCTTAAAAAATTTACCTTTCAGCTCCATCCTGATAACAGCCTAAGTTAAAGTTTCTGCATTATTTATAAACTTTGGGTGTGTGCCAGGTCTTTATGGGGTCTTAGAGTACTAGATAATGTAAACTTCTATACTGATTTTGAATGCTCTAGACAGTACAACACAAATTAACTCTGTCTTATTGTGCACATAACATAGTTCCATGTATTCTTATGACATCTCATGTAATGCAGTCTATAAATACATCACTGTGTTGTGGGTTTCAGACTGTGGCAAATACCAGTTTTTTATACTGTGCCTGTGCATAGGTTTTAGATTGGACTGTGGAGTATTTCAGCATGTTCTTTGGAAGTGGTCAATAGATATGAGTTGTACCATGCAAATTTTTTTAATTAATAAAGATATGCCTGTAATGCTGTGCAGTAATGTTCATCCTATCTCAAATGTAAATTTTTAGAATGGATGACTCAGAAAATAGTGATCAAACAAATTTGGAAAATATCTCAAAGAATATAAAAAATATCTATGTTGATTAGCTTAAAATGGAGACCCAAGTATTGCTAAAAGAAGCTGCTAAATATTGCCGTGAAAATACACCAAAATATGCAGACACTGAGACATCAGAAAAGATTTTCTGTTTTCCTATATGTAGTTCATGTCTTGAGGTCTTCTTTTACATCTAGAGTGAGCAGTTGCTCCTTGTTTAAATTTAAATACACGGAAGATAATACAGCAGTTCTTACCTTTGCTGGAAAAAGCTTAATACACTTTGGGAATAAACTTTGTCATAGCTTAAAAGATTTCACCACAAAACAAACTGTGTTAACATACAACATGGGAGTGTGAACAGCCCTACCTATATACAACATCAATGCACCACTTCCATGGCTGCAATTTGAAGTGTTATTTCCTTCCAATGTTCAGTTAGTGTTATTAAGTGCAAGATCCATTCACACTCTGAGAGTGGAAAAAAATATAAACAGCAAAAGAAGCAAGTTAATACTATTAGTTTTAGGAAAATTATTTTTTTATAAAATATTGGAAAGGGACTTTACCTTTCAGGCTGGATTTTTACTGTTATGTTGACAGTCCCTGAATCATTTGAATCAGTATTTCATTTTCTCAAGTATCGAGTTAACCTGTGAAATATTCAACAGCTTTATATAACTAAAGGTACAATAAATTATAGTGTTTTGATACATTTCTGAGAGCCAAGTTATCATTAAATAGGGTTGTCCAATTATCTTTTTTGGTATTATTTAAATTCTTTCAAATACCAGTATTCTAAGTGGAATCAGTTAGCTTTGGTATGCATCTGGTATACTTTAAACATTATAATGTTTTTCTTGTTTTCCCATAAACAGCAGCATCTTCTTGGCAGAAAAGGGTTTTAAATAGCTTTTCTTGTGCGATTGTTACAACTATGATCTTGTTAAAGACTCTAGGCAAAATAATTAGCTCTGAAAATCTGCCATTCATCAGAAGAGTGAGGAATAACCCGTAAAAAAAGCTGCAGATAAGTCCGTTGAAAAGAATATTTCACTCTTGTGGCTGCTGAAATACCCCATCAGAAAACAACTGTTCACCTCCACCTAAGGAAGTGTGCTGCGTCTGCTAGCGCTGATGCAGAGCAGTGTCAGCATGCTGGACAAAAAAATACCCATTCCTTTGTTCTTATCACTTCGTGAGGTAAAAACAAAGGCTTATTAGGAAGAGACAGAATAGCCAGTTGTACATTGTTATGTTGGTCTGACTAAAAAGAAAAAAAAAAAAAAGAAGAACTAAAGTTAAAAGAAGGAATCATAGTTGTTATATAAAAAACAGTCCCTTCTGTCCCTGAAATGTGATTCTTAAGATTCGCTGAAGCTCTCAATCTAGTTCTGAGTATCAGGCACTACTGGAAGGGACATAGAATACAAACTGTTCTTGCTTTTACTTCTTATTTGCTTCATGTTTTTTTACACTCTATTTAGTTTTCTACCTATATTTGATACTGAAAGGGTCTCAGGATGCAATTTTTAATAGAACATTGTATAAAATGCTGCATTGATACTGTATCATTAAAGTTTTAGAACTAATTAGCTGTAAATGCCCCATTTTGGTTGGAAGTATTGCACATGTCATTTATACAAAAGCCCACTTCTGTTGCACACAACTTTCAGGCCAAAGTATCTTGACTGAGGACTGTGGAGTAACTCCTCATTTGCAAGGTCCTTAGATAAAGAAACAAAACCCTCATGAAAACTGAAATGATGCAGACATGCCAGCTGACAAGAACTTAGTGAAAATGCTAGGTAGCTTTTTAAAATATATGGTTTTTCCTCCCTTTTGCTTTTAAAAAATCTTTCTATAAAAACTGAAGAGATCTGAATGAGAGAAAGTTTAAGAAAGAAAGATTTCCATCTACTCTAACAGGCTCTATATAGTAGGGCACTGAGGCAAGGATAATGGAAAGATAAAAAACCAAAATGGGCAGGGAGACTTAGGTTAACGAAATCAGAAGAAACGAAGAGGAAATGACCATAATAAGGCAGAAATATGCAAAGTCTTGAAAGGACAAGTCAGATGCTGTGCAGCAAATCCAAGACTTCCACATTAGAGCAAACAATCAGAATAGGGTTGGTAATGTGCATTTTATCTTAATGTCAGAGATAATTTTTTCCATCCTTTGAGCTTGTCTCAAGCTTTTTTAATGAGCTTTGTTAATTTATCAAAAAAAGGCTATTTGGGTAATAAACATGAATATTAAAACAGAAAGAAGTATGGTTTATGGAAGTTCATTGCCCAAATGTCTAAGCCTTCTATTGTGAAGCAAAAGTATTCATCTGCTCTTTCAATTGCTTGGTTAAAATGCTAAATTATTCCTGGTGCTTTGTAGCAGATCAGTTAACATTACTTTTCGGTTTATTCAGACAGCATGTTCTAGTTCTTCTTTGTATACAAGGCACTGGCAGCCTGACCTTCCTGTTTATTCCTTTATAAGACCATTATCATCAAAGTTCTGTGGCATACAATTCACAATTTTCAAATGTTAATGTTAAAAGACCTAGATTTCTGACTGATGTCAAGCTTTATTTATACGTTTGGAAAAGCAAAAAAGGTTCTTATCACACTTTGAATGAATAAGCTCTAGATAAATTGTGAAATACAGCTTGAAATGTTTCTTATCACATTTTTGAGAAAAACAAGATCACAACAGATGCTCTGGGGAATAGAATCTAGATAAAAAATGAGCTGGAAATCCATTCACTGAGAGCCAAATGTCAGTACTTTAAGATTTTTTTCTTAATACAACGCTATTTGAAGGCAGGATTAAGAAAGGAGTTCTATTGAAAAGTTCCTCCAAAGCAGTTCCTCTGCGTAAGAGTTCAGATCCTAGCTTCGCAGGTGCTAACCAGATTGATCAAGTAATTAGTGAAAAGTAATTCCACTGATGAATTCAGTCTTTTATATACCTGTACTATACATAAGCAGGCAACAGTTATTTCAAATACACTCCAAATTACTGAATAGTTTCCATCTGTAATTTTTTAATCACAAACAGTTTCCTCTGAGTTTTCATTGCTCATATCTCTATAGTCACGATGGGTCAGACAGACCACATTGCAGTTTCTGTCTCTTCATTGATCAATGTGTGAGATGGCTAAAATACTAGTCCAAGGTAAGAAAGGTGGGTTTTCCATGAGTCTTCTGTACACATGGCGTTGGCATTGATCTGTGATAACAATGAGCTATGCCCTCATGGCAGCACCCAGCCTTTGCTTCTGGCAACAGTGGTAGAGGAGCCACCTTCAGCCCTAACAGGCAGGAGGATGTGAAGTTTATCCTTCCCAGCACTCTGTCAAATAAACAGTTACATCAGTTTGCACCCTATTAAAGCCTATGCAGTTTGTGTATGTTGTTCTGTTTTCATGTTTAATGCAAATAATTTGACAGTGGAATGTTCCATAAATGTAAGAACCTTGTTGGCATATCTAGGGACCAACATTATTATATTGATTTATTTGTGATTCAAACTAAAAGCTAAAGAGATAGATGCTGACTTTAAAAAATTATATTCAGTGCAGAGCTGATAACATGACCCTTATTTACCACACCATATATTCAGCTTTAAGTTTTTGTTGTTTATCCTTTTTCTCTGCAAGCTGCAGCACTTGCCCTGAATATAACAGTGAAATAGTGGGTAGACAGGCAGTGTTATTCAGTTTTGCTGGCTGTTCTAAGTGATGAAACTATAATTCACTGGGTGATAGATAACAGAAGGTAATTTTATGGTTACTAAGAATGAGTTTGCATTTGTTGGGATAGTTACTATATAAATTTATAGATCTATTTTGTATGTACTACATTTTAAATTTTAGTGGCAGCACAAGGAACGGTATGAGAGTAACACAAGTTGTACTGTCATGAACTCCTAGTTTAGCAGCCACTTGTAAAGGTATACTGTAATTCAACATGAAATAACTTCAGAATGTTCTCACAATCTGGTTATAAATCATGGTCTTTGGAAGGGAAGGTGTTATTAAGTTTGTTTTTTGATTTTCTCTTGCCCTTCCTCCGTCATCTTATCTAGCGAAAGTGTTGAAAGGTAGGAAAGGAAATTCTGTACAGGAGGTCCTTTTAAGTGCTGGATTTAAGTGCTCTTTCAGGATTTAGCACTTTTCTAAGCTTAACTGACAGGTCACTTTGCCCCTTGTTATCTGGGCAGATAGACCCTGGGACCCTACAAAGATAATAAGATTAATTGTGGGGCAGGCAGTAGGATACTACAGCTTCAGATCACAAAATTCAGACAAGCCTCAACACCTGTCAAGCTATTATGACATTTACATTCAATAAATATAATGTCTCCAGAGAACCAGAACTGTTTTTGTTTAAAGATGGAGATTGGGCCCCAGGGAAGCCATTTTGTTGAACGCACCATTCTGTGGTGAAGAAATACCAGCTTTTGTCAAAGATTTAATTGTTGAAGAGCCATTAAGATTTCAGTTCAGGTTACAAATCTGAAGGAAGCCTAGACTGACAGAGGGGTGCTTGATTTGATGATCATGGGAGCAGAAGAGGAATGGAGGTGGTAGATGTGCTAAATTTGCATTTAAAAAGCTCACCTAGGAACTCAGCAATTAGACTTTTAAATATAAAAATGTAACTTCAGAGCATCCCAGAAGTATTCAGAAGTACTGAATTATGTAATGGCTGAACCAAGGACATTCCTTGAAAGTTAGGTTGTCTGCAAGGTACTTTAACAGAAAGTGGCAGAATTGTGAGGAAATGCAGCTATGATCTTCAGGAGTTTGAATAAAAGTTTTAGTCCACTTATAAAACTAAAATGGACATCATTAAGAAACTATTTTTCCTAAATTCTAATTGAGATTATTTCTTCCATCATGTTCTAAAAGAAAAAGCTTCTACTCTATAGCAGTGTACCCACAAACAAGAACACGTCTGGAAAAAGACATCAAATATGGGGAAAAAAATGGATGCTGCCTAATAGCAGTCATTCTAAATCCTCCTTTACCAAAACAAATTGAAATGAAGGCTTTGTCTCGTGTAATTTACCTTATGGGGATATAACCTGGGGTTTTCACAGAGAAAAAAAAACATTATACAAGATAACCTTATATAGCTATTAGTAACAGTATTCATTAAAATTCTTGATAAGCAGAATCACAGCATCACAAAATAGTAGGGGTTGGAAGGGACCTCTAGAGATCATTTAGTCCAATCCCCCTGCCAAAGTGGGTTCACCTGAGGCAGATTACACAGGAACGTGCCCAGGCAGGTTTTGAAGGTCTTCAGAGAAGCAGACTCCACAACCTCTCTGGGCAGCCTGTTCCAGTGCTCCATCACCCTCATGGTAAAGAAATTTCTACTCATGTTGAGGTGGAACTTCCTGTGTTCCAGGTTGTGCCCATTGCCCCTCGTCCTATCACTTGGCACCACTGAAAGGAGACTGGCCCCATCTTACTGACACCCACCCTTCAGATATTTATAAACATTGACCAGATCCCTTCTCAACCTTCTCTTCTCCAGGCTAAATAGCCCCAGAGCTCTCAACCTTTCCTCCTAAGAAAAATGTTCCTGTCACTTAATCATCCTCGTAGCCCTCTGTTGGACTCGCTCCAGTATTTCCTTGTCTCTCTTGAAGTGGGAAGCCCAGAACTGGACACAATACTCCAGATGTGCCCTTACCAGGGTAGAATAGAGGGGTATGTGAATTTCCCTTGACCTGCTGGTCACACCCTTCTTAATGCACCCCAGGATACCATTGACCTTCTTGACCACAAGGGCACATTGCTGGTTTATGGTTAACTTGTCCACCAGGAGGCCCAGGTCCTTCTTGGCAGAGCAGCTTTCCTAACTTGTACTGGTGCATGGGGTTGTTCTTCTGCAGGTGCAGGACCCTACACTTGCCTTTGTTGAGCTTCATGAGACTCCCCTCGCCCAGCTCTTCAGTCTGTCCAGATCTTGCGGAATGGCAGCACATCCTTCCAGTGTATCAGACACTCCTCCCAGTCTTGTATGATCAGCAAACTTGCTTAGGTTATGCTCCATCCCTTCATTCACAGGGACAGGTTCAGCACCTATAGACAGGATAATAATGTTTAAAATGTACAGTAAGTAATGTTCTAATGCCTCAGAAACAGCATGAACTAGAAGCTGAATGCAACACCGCTTTTGATTCCTAAAAAAAAATTCAGCTATTTTTTCTCATTCTGAGAGCAATGGGATGATATTCTGTGTTTGTATCCTAATTGTAAAATGAAGGAAGTCAACTTCTCAAACTATTTGAAATTTATAGGACAGAACCCATAGCTGAGCATATATGTTCTTTTGGGTGCCTGTGTCTCCCAGGCTGTGTTACAATAGATTTACTGAGTTGAGTATGAAAGCAGGAACTTCTTACAGGAGCACAGAGCTGTGCAAAAAATGAACAGGAGCAAAGCCAGTCCTGATCTCCTGGATCCTCTGAAGGCTACACTCCTAGCACCCACAGCTGAGAGTCACAAGAAAATTGTTAGTGAGACCTGCTGCCTTGCTGAAGTGAGGACATCCGGGAAGATCCAGAGGCCGCTCCTTCCTCTGAGAAAGATTTCATGCTCTGCTTCACTTCAGCATTTAATCAACCACAAAAGCACTTTATTGCTGTGTATACTCCAGTGCCAGAAACATTATCGCCTAATTAAATTGTTTCATTGTTTTGCTATATCAAGCAACATGTCTCTTTAACTCCCTGTTTTATTTAGCAATGAGTTTGCTTTAACGTCATCAGAATGGGATATTAATTTGAAGGGGCAGCTGTTTAAACTCAGGTTCAAATCAATAATACAGGTAGTCTTTCACTGCCAAATTCTGACATAGGGCTTTTCACTTTGCTGCTGTCCTGCATTTAAGCGCCATTGACAGCCTCTTCTTCTGGATTCACATATGATTTATGACTATTCCTGTTGGTGGGACATACATTTCAAGGCCTTTTCACTGCTTAAGCTTCCTGTAATCAGTGGAATTTCCCTCTTCTGCAGTTCTTTTAGTTACACTGCCATACTCAGCTTCATTATGTCATCAAGACAAAACCCAGCATTTTTATGAGTTACTTAATTTCAGGTGTCAAAAAAGGCAAATATTTAGATAAACCTGGCCCTCACAAAAACTTAAATTCTGAATACACACCCTGAAGCCCCTCTAAACAGAGAATTTATTACATATACCCCAGATTAGCTTCTGTGCTCATCCTTTATTGCTTTCAAGAGCTTTAAATGGATAGTACTTAAGTGTTGAAATGCCCTCAAGGTTATTTCAAATGTTGTGAGATGGTTCAATCTGTAAGGTTTTCATTCCTGCAACTATAAATCATTAGCTATGTAACATTGATGTTATTTTATTATTTAATTTACATAATTAAAATTACTGTATAAACAACATTACCAAAAGCTTCATATCATAGTATAAATAATTACAAACTATCTGAAGAGAAATGGGACTTTGTACCCAATGGCTCCTAAAAATTGTTATAATTCCCTTCTTCACAGTTGGAAAGGTTACTGTATCTTTTAAAATTTGAAATTTTAAAATAGATAAAAGGAAAGGAGGAAGTACATAAATATTGTTTATCTAGGGTTTTTTTTTAGGAAGACTCTTTTAGGGAAGGAATGTATATGAGGAGTAGACTGATTCAAACTCTAGCCTTGAACTGAAGAGTAGCGCATTACCAGAAAGGACAACTACTTTAGCTCTGTCATTAAACTCGGAACTGAGCAATTCAGGATCCCTGTGCCTCCAAGCGCCAGAAATGCAGAGGAGTAGCCCTGAGCTCAGCATCCCCCAGGTTGGCAGAGATGCTGTGTGTCACACTGGTTATCCTTTCTCTGCCATACAGACATCTATGGCAATGATGCTTGTTCAGCACCAACAGAGGCAAAATGTTTATTTTTCATTGTGGAAGGCATCTTCAGCAGCCACAATCAGAGGAGCCTTTTGGGTGTACAGAGATCTGTATTAAACCCATATTTAAATTTCCTTATCTCTTCATATTAACCGATGAAAGTTAACTGATAAAATTTTGCTTCCTACTCATAAACCCTGTAAAAATAATTGCTTCCCATGACCTTGTCACTGACTGCTTACTTCTCCCCCATTAAAGAAATAATAAATATGCTTTACTGTAATTTCTTTCAAACACTCTGTTTAATTTGTTCTCCATTTAGCCCATACTGATAATCCACCTACCTTATTTTCTAGAACATAAAAGGTGCTGCTTGGAGATAGTCCATTTATTTTCCAAATGCACAGAAGTTATAAAATTAATATTATAATTCTCTGTTCTTTTTCAAAGTGATTTTTGGCCTTGTTTCCCAGAAATAGGAGCAAGATACAAAATTATTGTAAGTGTCCCAGCTGTATCTGAATCAGTATAGATGTTATGAAGTAAACTTCTTTACAAAAATTAAACAAATGTTAAAAAATGGAATGCAAACTCAACAGGAAAGAAAACAGTTTCAATTCAAAAAGTAATATTGTTTCCTTTTTTTTTGTTTATGCCAAACAATAATTATAGGACAGATCTTTTAGCTGTTAGCCAGTCCAAATAATCTATTAAACTGGTTTTGATAACCAAATTATTAATATACACTAATCACCATGTTTTTATAAAACAAAATAATGTGTTCAAATGGATGTTGGCAAAACAGAGACAAGGTTTACAAAAGTAATCAAAGGAATAGCAAGTAGTGAAAGGTTCCAGCTCTTTCTTCTTATCAAAGACAGTGTTAAGAGAGGATCACAGCCTAAAATAAATTACTTTAAAAAAATAATTGCTTAGCAGTGACTCTTCAGTCTGGCAGTCAAACATTCAACAACTAAAAGTTAAACTCAGAAATGAGTTGATGTTAAATTTCTATCTTCAGATAAGAATTTCTGAGTAAATTTCCATGGTAAGGGTAGTTTGGATTTTTCTTTAACAGACATTATTGAATCTTCAGCCAAAGCCAGAGGAGAGGAAGAGGAGAGGAAGAGGAGAGGGAGAGGAAGAGGGAGAGGGAGAGGGAGAGGGAGAGGGAGCGGGAGAGGGAGAGGGAGAGGGAGAGGGAGAGGGAGAGGGAGAGGGAGAGG
>JAVSBS010005445.1:150141-161936 GCA_033124195.1 Coracias cyanogaster
GGGTAGATTTAGATTGGAAATTAGGAGGAAATTCTTCACTCTGAGGGTGGTGAGACACTGGAACAGGTTGCCCAGGGAAGTTGTAGATGCTCCATCCCTGGAGGTATTCGAGGTCAGGTTGGATGGGCTTTGAGCAAAGTGGTCTAGTGGGAGGTGTCCCTGCCATGGCAGGGGAGTGGGAACTATATGACCTCTGAGGTCCCTTTCAACCCAAACCATTCTATAATTCTATGAGATCAAGACTCTTACATGCACAGCAGCACATTTCTGCAAAAAGATTGAGACTACCATACAGCACTAACCTTTTTTTCTGGCTTGTCAAGGGGCGGAGTAGTTTGGGGTTTTTTTAATTTACCTGGCAGCTGGGAGCCATGAGACAGGCAGAGGACAGATTAGATGGGTCTCTCTATCAATCAACATTTATGTACTTAAGCTCTGGCAAAAGAGCACATACTCCTGACTGCCCAGTTTGCAGATCAAAGAGGGAACAGGAGAAAGTGGGAGAACAGTGTCTCTAGGGTATTGCAAGAGAGAAGAAGGCAATGGCAAGCATTGAAGTGGAAGAAGGCAAAGGTATCTGGGAAATATCTTGTTGGCATGGGGACATTCAGGGTACTAAGATAAGAGTTAGAAATTTAGAGGGAATCAGGGAATATAAGGGCCAAGAGAAGCACTGTGTTGAGCAGCAGGTGTAGAGGGAGTGAACAAACTGTTGAATATGTGCTGCTGCTAGGATTAATATCATTTTAACACTTCTGATATGAATTTTGGAGCAAACAGTGAACATTATCTGCAGACAAAGATATTGTTTCCAGGAAAGTTTTTTCCAAGCAGAGGAATTAATTTCTTCTCATCTTCTCCATCCAAATGCCAAATGGAACTACCTCTGATCAAAAGCATAATTTGGATGAGGAATAAAGTAGTGAAAAGTAAAAAATGAAGACAACAAAGGCAACAGACAGATAGAAGGGAAAAGCTAAATCAAATCAAATGTTGAAGTATTCATTTATTTGTTTAATAAATAATTGAAGAAGAAAAATTTTACCTTGAGAAATTTGTTACAGTATAGTAATTTGTACATCCAAAGCTCCCCTACTACAAACCAGAGTATCCTTCATCTCACTTGTGAACAACCTTCTTGCAGTAATTTTATTTAACTCTTCTCTCATAAATTCACTTTAGCACTTGTAAGCAATACACTGCAGAAAACTATATTGTTGCATTGTAAAATAAGTGAACTAGTGTACCAGTCCAAAAATGGTCTCAAAGGGTAGTATTTTTTGTTTTCTTAATGGTAGAGAGCAAAAAACTTTTGCTAAAATATTCTGTATATAAAAGTAAAAACCTATTATCATTCCTGATGCTTCTAACCCAATGGAATTCATGTTTTATAAATGAAATGTTAGATCTTATTTCCTTATTGACTGGCAAAAGCCAGGTAAAATCCCAGAAGAATGCCTACAGTAGATCTTTTCTGACATGGGGCAATTGGCTGTTTCATTATGGGGAAATCAAACCAGATGTAACTTGATTCTTTATTACCTTCTTATAGGGCAGAAAGGGATCAATCTCTGGAAACCAGTATGGGTGGTAATTTAGATCATAACTTGAAGAGATCGTATCTTAGTGTGTGAGGCAAGACAAAATAATGAAGTTTTGCTTTAGAGCATTTGAAACTTAGTGAAAGGCAGTTCTGCATAATTCCAAGCATTTAAAATTTAGGGACACTTCATCAATACTTGTAAAATAAAATTTTACATTTTATTTCATTATTGCTTTTAAAGCACTTTAAGGTGTGTGGGCTTGGAAATATTAGTGTTGTTGGGTTACAGGGTTGTTATCTAGTGGGTAGCTTCACATGTTTTTCACCCATGTTAGATAAGAATGATAATATATTCCCAGATCCCCCTATTTAGGCTGACTGCTTCTCATCTCTCTCTAGCTGACAAATCTAAACTTCTCACTCAGGTTCCATCTGTAGTCAGTCAAGAGCAATAGGATTTCCAGATGGTGATTCAATACATACGCTTTAGATGTATTTCCACAGATGAAATGAAACTTGCTTTGGAGACCTTCCTTTTCCCCAATCCTTCTTAAGGTAAACTTACCTAAATTTCTAATTAAGCCTGAAAATTGGACTGTATAGCTAGCTTGAAACAGTTAAATTAACTTAGAAGAATCCCAGCTTTACTGATTCATTTTTAATTACCTGAATATACAAAGAAAATACATAGCAAAAATAAAGTGATATTTACTGTGTACTGATTGATACAACATACAGCAGTATACAAGTAAAATGTGACATATCAACAGATAGACTAGGTACACAAGCTTAATCATTATTAAACAAAGTAAGCTCTGCTAACAGGAATCTCAATAATTTCAACAAAAGGAAATGCAAAGTCTTGGACTGTGGGGGAACTGCACCATGCACCAGGACTAACACTGGTTACAAGATGGAAAGCAGCTTGTCGGAGAAGGATCTGGAGGTCCTGGTGGGCTCAAGATGACTATTAGCCAGCAATACACCTTCACAGCAAAGGCAAAAAACATCCTGGGGCTGCATTAGGAAAAGTGATGCAAACTGCTTAAGGCAGGTGATTATTTCCTTCAGTTCAGCACTGGTGAGAAACACCTGGAGTGGTGGGTTCAGTTCTGCCTCTCCAGTACAAGGCAGACAAGGACTTACTGGAGCAAGTCCAACAAAGGGCCACAAAGATGATTAAAGGATTGAAGAATCTTACATAAAATGGAAAGACTGAGAGAGCGGGGACCATTCAGCCTGGAAAAGAGAAGGCTCAGGGAGGATCTTATCAGTGTGCATAATAAATACTTGAGGGGGGACAGGTAAAGGCGATGTAGGCAGCATCTTCGCAGTAGTATTCAGTGAGAGAACGTAAGGCGATGGGCACAAATTGAAACACAAAAAATTCCACTTAAATGTAAGAGAAGAACATTTTTACTGTGAGCATAGTCAAACACTGGAACATGTTCTACAGAAAGGCTGTGGAGTCTCTGTCCTTGGAGATACTGAAAGCCTGTCTATACACAATCCAGGACATCCTGCTGTACCTGACCTTGCCTGACCAGGAAGATTAGACTAGATGATCTCCAGAGGTATCTTCTAATCTCAGCCATTCTGTGATTTTGTGTTATAAAACCTGAGGGTATTCATGCTCTTCACTGATCCCCAAAGATGTGAAAAAGCACCAAGTCATAGCAAACATCAGAAAAGAACACAGTGTCTTACTGAGTGATTGGTCTCTCAATGTCATAACTCAGGTAAAATTACACAGCCTGTGGACTTAGAGCCATTATTAAATATATACCTTACATATTATTGTTAGAGCTCTTACTGTGCCCCAAACAGTGAAGGAATAAAGATAGGAGCCATCAGATGAGGCTCTTCTGCAAGGGATTTGGCAACAACTTACTAAATAATGAAATAAACAAATAAATATTGCTACAAACCATACCCTTTGTAACACAATCATGCTAATGAAAGAAACTCAGCCTAAAAACAGGACAGGAAGGAGTTAGGAATTAATCTAGTCCATCATTTTCCTCTGAGACAAGGTCAAACCATACTTACCAGAAGTCTGTTTAATTTATTCTTGAAAATATCCAGGTAAGGGGATTCCAGAGCACCTGCATGTAATCTGTTCCACATAGTTTCACTATCCTTATAGCTAGAAAGCTTTTTGCTGATAGCCGTCTTCACATGGTCAATGATCAAGGAGATTTCTTGAAAGTAATGGATACTACTTTACCTTTTATATATTGGCAAACAATTATGAAAAACATAACCACTAAGTACTCTTCTTTTCTCTGTCTTCAAACAAACAGACAAAACCCACAAACACCCAACCGTTTTCCCCTATGCAATCATTTCATTAGAACTATCAGGCAATCTTCTGGAAGTCTGTGATATCTCAGAAATCATGCATGTAATGGCATATATATAGCAGCAAGAAGGAGAGACTGAAGAAATAACTGCCCCAGAAAAGGCTGTAGATTCTTTGGGAAGTTGTCTGGTTGGGACATCAGACAACTGAATAACAGGGAAAGAACAAATTTTACTGAAAACAGTGGCAATTTTTAGGTAGTTTTTAATGTGCATCTTGGCTTGATAACAGCAAATGCAACATGTAAAAACCGTCACGGTGCTAAACCTTTCCTAGCTGTGGTAGATTAAAGTCTTTGCTACACCTTTTCTAATAGCTAAAGGTCATTCAAGATTTATGACTGTCCCAAATAGGAAGTTTTCTTATCGTGGGCTGTTAAAACTAGCAGCAGCTAATATAGTCAGGCTCTGTATGTTCATTTTCAGTTCATTTAACAGAAGTCATGAGTCCCATCTAAAATGAGCAAAACCAAAAGAAAGACTGATGTGTCTTTTGGGGGAATACAGTATAACACTCAAAGCAAGAGTAGACTTCAGTATTTGAAACCTGAATTTTGCAGTAAAATTCTTAGCAGGTAGATTCTTAAGTCTTTTATAAGTTGAAAATTTTCATTTAAAAGGTAGGGTGTAGGCATGACTTCTACATCTAAATTAGTACACATCTGAATACTTTGCTTCAAAACAACTCAGGTGTTCCCAGTATCTTTTTTTAGAAAAAATCACAATACAAATAAAGTCAGGATTTTGCTAATTGTTGCAAAGAATACAAAAAGGAGAGTTATTTCTCTGTGGTATTTTTCTGGGACCAGCAATCTAATGTTCTCTCTGTCAGAATGAAAAACCTTGACGTGATATTGAATTAAGAGCTACCTTCTGACAGCCATCTTCGTGTAATATTCAATACAGTACAAGTCTGAGATCTCTCTGCTTGAAGAAGATGGAGAAGTTGATTCATACTTCTGTCATGTCTAGGTTTGGCTACTGTAATTTATTATTTTAGCTAAGTCAAGCTAAAAGCCTGCTTCACCATCTCCACTTTCATCAAAACATCAATTGCTACGAATCTACCCCAACTCAATGCTGTTTATCAACCCACTTCTTTAAGTGTTTCCATTTACTTCTAGTGAAATATCACATTTATTTTAGAGGAAAGCTTTCAGCTGGAGAACCATACTAGTCTTGCTAATTTGTGCTGTTATTTAATAGACTAGGTTTTGAAAGGGGCTTTCAAGTATGTAGGCATAGCATTCACACATGTAAATAACAGAGTTTATGCTTGCAAGCCCATTTTGACAAAAGGAATTTGCCTCAGAAAATTCTATCCCATATATAGGTAAGTGCTAGATCCATCACATGCATGCAGACATGACAATGTTTTTAAAATACATGAACAAATTATTTCATGAGAAAAAAGTTTGAGCACATCCATAGAATCACACCTTTCAGAATGTGGCCTAGATTTAAACTGGATTTTCTATAGGAGGTACCATTGTTAAAGCAGCAATTTCAGGACAATACTGTCAAAGCTTACTTCCTGTTTTAGTGGTTTTGAAGGAAACAATTGCCTCTTTTGTTTGTTTGTTTTTCTAATTACTTTTCTTGGCATAAATACCTAAAAACAGAATTGGAAACTATGCTAATCCAAACGAATTTTCTCCTTGAAAACTGTATATTTCTTCTTGTTTGTGCATATAAACTAATAAAGTGTTATTGAAATAAGTTGTTTCTCTTACAAAGAAAGCTGACATTGATAAAAGGACTCCAAGTGGTGGGGAATTTACCATATTCTTCACTAATCCATTGCAAAACTGATTGCCCTCACTGTTCTAAATGTATATCTTGCAACTATTCTTTCAAATGAAATCTCCTGCGACTGCACGTTGGTTCAAGTAAGATGCTATGACTTGTGTAAGAGCTTAATACATCAATGACTGCTCCAAGTGCTGACAATACAAAATGAGTGAGCTTTCTCTAGCCATCAGATTAGATACAATAATCTTGTTACAGAACATTTATGCTTAAATTTAAATTTATAAAGCATTGCACAGGAATTTAACCATGTTATTTCACTGACCATAATGGAAATTGTCTGACTGCATGCCCTACAAGCTGCTGATAAAATATATGTGCTAGACACTGAGGGCAAGATACATGAAATGAATTGGGTGCTGCTGTGCTGGGATTTGTAATGCCTAAACTTTTAAGCTGCTTGACTTCCTTTCTGATATCAAGGCCTTGGATTAGATGGCCAAGGCTCAGTGGGAATAACAGTATAAACCAGTGGAAGCACATAGGTGCCTCACAGCAGCCAGTAAGTTCTGTAGGAAGCATCTTTATTCTAGCCACAATAAAGTTTTAGCTATTGCTAAAGAGGAAATATACCTTGAATTACATTTCTGGCCCAGTTTAGCAGCTTATTCTGCAATGGGAAGGCACTGAAGATGCCTTCTGTAATTCAAAATAATGTGTTGAGGAGGTGGAGATACTGATTCCCTTCTGTGTTAAGGGGATAAGGAAGAAGAAATGCTTTAAGAAAAGGTAATAAGGGCAACAGTTCTCTAACATGAGAGCTCCTAAGTTAAAATGCCTTTCCATCATATCTAAAATTGGCAATCAGTTCCTTCCTCTATCTGAAATAATTGTGTTCTCCACCAGCCAAGAGATCAATCTAAGCACAACAGACATGATCAAACTCTTCTGAACTGCACTGTAAAGTTGTGTATGGCTATCATCCTTCAAATTCATTCCCTAAACCAGGTCCCCAGCTTGATGTTCCTAGCATTAACATACTCTAACGCTCCATCCACAAATAAAGATTTTAATACCAAATGCCATGTGCCCCTCAGCCTTTCACAGAATCACTAAATGGTTGCAGGTGGAAGTGACCTCTGGAAGTTATCTGGTCCAACCCACCTGCTCAAGCCCAGCAACCTAGAGCCAGTTGCACAGGACTATGTCCAGACAGCTTTTGAATATCTCCTAGCTTTTGAATGTTCTCCTAGGAATATCTCCCACTGTGTCACCCTCACAGTAAAAAAGTGTTTCCTGATGTCCAAACAGAACATCCTGTGATTCTATTTATGCTCATTGCCTCTGGTCCTGTCACTGGTCACCACAGAAATGAGCCTGGCTCCATCCTCTTTACACCCTCTCTTCAAGGATATATAGACATGGATAATATCCTCCTGAGCCTTCTCTCCTCCAGGCTGAACAGTCCCAGCTGTCTCAGCCTCTCCTCAAAGTAGAGATGCTTCAGTCCATTAATCTTTTTCATGGCTCTTTGCTGGATTCTCTCCAACGTGTCTTGTACTGAGGAGCCCAGAACTGGATACAGTACTTCAGGAGAGACCTCAGCATTGCTGAGGGATCACCTCCCTTGACCTTCTGGTAACCTCCTAATGCAAGATCAATATCAAGGTGTTGGAGTGAGTACAGAGGAGGTCAACAAAGCTGGTGAGGGGCCTGGAGAAGAAATCTTCTGAAGAGTGATTGAAGGAGCTGGCACTGTTTAGTTTGAGGAAGAGGATGCTAAGAGGACACCTCATCTCTATCTACAACTACTTGAAAGGACACTGTAGAGAGGTTGGTGCTAGTCTCTTCTCACAGGTAATTAGCAATAGAACAAGAGGGAATGGCTTCAAGCTACAACAGGGTAGGTTTAGACTGGACATTAGGAAAAAAATTTTTCACAGGAAGAGTAGTCAGATACTGGCATAGGCTGCCCAGGGAGGTGATTGAGTCATCATCCCTGGATGTGTTTAAGGGTCGTTTAGATGTGGTGTTGGGGGATATGGTTTAAGGGAGAATTTGAAGAGTAGGGTTGATGGTTGGACTCGATGATCCCAAGGGTCTTTTCCAACCTGAATGATTCTATGATTCTATTATTCTATGATCTTCAACCAATTGTTCTAGGCTTTTTCAAACAGAGTACTCATGGAGCTGTGAGGGTTCAGCAGTAAGTAACTACAAGACATTCTTCTGACATTAAAAGGGTTCACAGGAGTTCCCCTTTTCAATGTTTTTATGTATGTTTCTGGAATAAATTATTTTAAAATTATGATGTGTTGTATTTGGAGAATGAGTGTTTATATGGAAAACTCTTTAACATATTAATAAATAAGTGTATCCTGTAAAACCCAAGTAATTCCATGTCCTGATATACCAGTTTCACGCTGTGGATGCAGTCCAGCTAGTGAACCAGTTGTAGTGTAATACTATAATTACTACAATTCACAATTACCATCTTTAGCTAAGGTAGGTTTTAAAATATCTTTACAGATTTAAACTAAACGTTGATATTTATCGTGAAGTCTGTTCGTATTATATTTCATGCCATCTTGTCAATCAATGCCTAATGCAGTGTTAGTCTAATTCTATACATACAATGTAATTATACTGCAAGTAGAAATCCTTCTATTAAGTATAACAATGCCTTAGACATGGGTAGACTAAAGAAACAATGCTCTACAGAGTTGTGTACAATGATTCTTATCTAAACAAAGAACTGAAATGTCATATGAAGATGGAGCACAATAAAAGTGATTGATATGTCATTTTTTGTACTAGTGAAGATATTGTATGCTGACTACTTTACAATGTACTCTAAATGCAAAAAAATTGTGTCACAATGTTCATTGAAGATACATATTTCTGTTATTGATTCAACCTTTTAAAATTACACTATTGTTTTCAAGAAAAGCTTATAATGCTTCTTGGGTGAATGACATGTTTTCTCTTTAGCTTTAATACTCTACAGAAGAAGAAGCAGAGAACGCATCAGATCTAGGAAGCATGTGCGTCAGCTATTACCAGTCACCTAGCTCATAGCTGTCTCATTAATGTGATTTCAGAAGAAGGTCAGACCTGTAGCAGATGTATCACTTGGGTGACAACAGGAACATCAGCACTGATGCATATCACTCACAGAAGTAAAACCTCTCTGCTTGGGCCATTGCTGCCCAGTCAGGACACCATTACAATGAATAAATTGTTACACTTAGTCTCATAAGTGTATATAAAAAAGAACTGCCATCAGTGTATTTCCTTCATATCTACAAAATAGATCTCCTCAGATGCAGACACAGAAGGAATTCTGGAGAAAGAAAGGGAATAATGTGTATATGTTCTCTACCTGAGTCATACCATATATGAAGAAACCTACATGGGTAGTGCGTTTACAAAGCATGAAGTGGACAACAATGAACACAGTGGATCAAGATCCCCAAGAGGTATTCAGTGCAGGCTGCAAAACTGAATCTAAGTGTCTAAATGTCACTACAGATATGTAAATTAAGTGTGTAAGTTCCTGTTACAGTCAGCTGAATGTTAGTCAATACAAGCAAGAGGACTATACATCTGAGTAGATATCATTAGCTACTTTAGGGTGATTTTAAGGGTTGTCCAGCATCTATTAGTTGTATTGCCTAAATGGAATCTTAGATACCTAACTCACATGTCGGTACTTCCATTTAGAAACTTAAATTTAGATTTCATAATCCAAAGCTAAGCATCAGCCCCGGGCTGTGTTTATAACTCCGGGAACAACTTATAGTCCTTATAGTCCTTATAGTACAGGAATCAAAAGTATAGAGAAGCATTCTTGCTTGTTAGTTGTTCAGAATGAACTCAATATATAAATAAAATCCACAAGTTTTAAAAACTCGTAGCCGGGTGTCATGGTTTAATCCCAGCTGGCAACTAAGGACCACACAGCCACTCACTCTTTTCCTCCTTATGAGATGGAGGGAGAGAATAGGAAGTGTAAAAGTGAGAAAACTTGTGGGTTAAGACAAAGACAGATAATAGGTAAATCAAAAGCCACAGGCACAAGCAAAGCAAAACATGGAATTAATTTGCTGCTTCCCATTGGCAGGCTAATGTTCAGCCCTCTCCAGGGAAGCAGGGCTCCATCATGGATAATGGTTACTTGGGAATAAAAACACCAACACTCCAAATGTCCCTCCCTTCCTTCTTCTTCCCTCAGCTTTATATGCTAAGCATGACATCATACAGTATAGAATATCCCTTTGATCAGATGGGGTCATCTGTCCCATCTATGTCCCCTCCCAACTTCTTGTGTACCCCCAGCCTATATGCTGGTGGGGTGGTGTGAGAAGCAGAAAAGGCCTCGACTCTGTGTAAGCTAAAACATCCCTGTATTATCAACAAAATTTTCAGCACAAATCCAAAACATGGCCCCTTATTAGCTACTATGAATAATATTAACTCTTTCCCAGCCCACACCAGCACACCATGGACAGATTTGAGCACAATCAATTACAGGATTTGGAGGGGATCTCTTCCTTCTCAGACTCCCATGGTCTGGCCCACCTAATACTATTTTATTGAGTTACTCAGGGGGAACTCTATGGTGTTTGTCAGTCACACCTCTGACATACGTAAATTAGCTTGATCTTCTTTAGAGGTAAAATAACCTCGGAATATATGTGCTGAGGCAACAATTGACCTGTACAGAAACCATGACCGTGAATCAAGTGGAACGGTATGACTTCTGTGTGCAGTAGTAACTCACTCCTGCTGGACTTGTTCTCCTGTACCCTTTGAGGAAATTGAGCCTATACTGGGTCTAGTGCTGTTGTTTGAGGATGCAGGACAGACCAGAAAGCTAAGAGGACAAGAAAAAGAGGTTGCAGAGGTGGGAATATGTGATATCAATTTCACTTGGGAAGGCTTGGGAAACTTCTATGAGTGAAAGACAAGTGAAGTTGAATTTTAATTTTTTAAAAATAATTTAGGACTACCCCTCTAAATCTTTCTTGAGACCAGCTTGGTTGTCTGCAGCAGAGGCCAAAGTCCTCTAACTTTTGAAAGGCTGAATCTGAATCAGTTAATTATTAGTCTTAGAACATTATCTATTCTATCACATATTTTCCCCAAAATCTTTTAAATGGTCTTCAGTTAACCTGGAAATTTTTTTATTTTCCCTTTTTCTTAAAACATATGAATATTGGGGTTCTGTTGTCAGCTACCTATGACATATTTAACATACAAGGAGACGCTGAGATTGCTGGGACTATTCAGCCTGGAGAACAGAAGGCTTACAGAGGAATCTTATAATAGATTCATAGATTCATAGTATTCCAGGTTGGAAGGCACCTCAAGAATTATCTAGTCCAACCTTAAGTAGTAGTAGTGAGTTTAAGTGTAGTTTAAGTGAGATGGGCCAGCTCCCTGTCAAGATGAGTCTTTAAACTGTTGAGTGTAAGGGAATCCACCCCTTCCCTTGGGAGACTATTCCAATGTTTAATTGTTCTCTTTGTAAAAAACTTTCTTCTGGACTCCAATTGGAATTTCCCTAGGAGCAGCTTGCAGCCATTACTCCTTGTATTTTCCATGTGATTCCTTGTAAAAAGGGAGTCTCCTTCCTATTGGTAGCCTCCCTTCAAGTACTGGTACATGGTAATGAGGTCTCCCCTAAGCCTCCTCTTCTCAAGGCTGAACATACCCATTTTTCTCAGCCTTTCTTCACATGGTAGGTCTTCCAGTCCCCTGACCATCCTTGTGGCCCTTCTCTGGACTCTCTTCAGCCTGCCTGCACCTTTTTTGTATAGCAGAGACCAAAACTGAACACAGTACTCGAGGTGTGGTCTGACCAGCTCTGAGTAAAGCGGGAGAATGACTTCCTTATCTCTGCTGGTGATGTCCTGTTGATGCAACCCAGCATCCTGCCAGCCTTCTTTGCTGCTGCAGCTCACTGCTCACTTATGTTGGGCCTGCTATCCACCAAGACCCCTAAGTCCCTCTCCATAGGGTTTGCTCTCCAGTCAGATGGATCCCACTCTGAGCTGCATTCTTGGGTTATGTGTTCCCAGGTGCAAGACCCTACACTTATCCCCATTGAACTTCATAAGGTTCCTGCTAGCCCACTCCT
>JAVSBS010005447.1:0-26400 GCA_033124195.1 Coracias cyanogaster
GGAACTTCTTGCCTGTGAGGGTTCCAGAGCACTGGAAGGGGCTCCCCAGAGAGGTTGTGGAGTCTCCTTCTCTGGAGGCTTTCAAGACCCGTCTGGATGCGTTCCTGTGGGACCTGCCCTGGATTCTCTGGTCCTGATGGCAGGGGGGTTGGACTTGATGATCTCCAGAGGTCCCTCCCAACCCCTCACATTCTGTGATTCTGAGGACCACTGGTGATTCTGTCTTTATGCATTTCATAGTGGGGGCTTTTCTTGGAAAATCTCAGCTGAAATGTAAATAAATAAATAAATAAATAAATCACAGGTGCAAAGAGAAACTGAAAGCAGTGATGTGATGTATCCAACATGGCAAAAAAAACCCCAGAAACCGATTTTTAAAACACGCTCGGTTTTCTCATTCCTCTTAATGTGAAAGTAAATCTCATTACGAAAGCCTGCAAAATAGTGGCTCGCTTTCTAATACGACGACGGTAATATGTTTTTAATTGCTTCCATTCCTTTTCCTGCCGCTCCCACGAGCCTGGTGCCAGCAGCGAGAGGCGGACAGGCCGGCGGGCACACCTTAGGCCCTGCGATAATCCCATCGGATTACCAGAGCTGCGGCGCGGAACCCGGGCGGGGGAATTCGGACAGCGGCCCCAGCAGACCTGCTGCCTTCGGGGGACACGGGACGTGGCTACATCAGGTGCTGCTCAGCAGCATCTTCCCTTTCCAAATGCCGGTTATCCCTCAGGACTGCTGACCCGCTCCCGTTTTCTGCATTGTTAATATCCTGGAACTGTGACGTTCAAGTGCCATTACCTGGAGGCACCAGCAGAAGCTTCTCGGCACCACGCGCTTCACGCTGACACGCCACCGTCCCTCCCGGTTCCGAGCACCCTCCAGAGATCGCCTGTTATTTCAGCACTGGAATTTGGCAAAGTTGAGATGCTTTCCTAGAGTGTGGCAGCTGTTGTGCAGCTGATTCTCGCTCTTTAAACTCTTTTAACTTCCTAAACTCCGTGCTCTTCAAAACCGATCTGAAACCATCTCTGCTCTTTTAATGAGGCAATCCTAGCTGACCCCTAAATAAGGTTTATTGCATGTTTTCACACAGCAGCGTTTCACGCATAATATATCGTGGAAAACAATTAAAAGGAAATTAAACCTGACGCGCAAAGTCAACAAACACGCTGTACGGCAGTCTGATTGCTTTTCTGCAGTTGCTTGCTTATGAATTCGGAGTTCCATCATTCATAATGGTTTGCATAATTATTAATATGAACCAGCGCGGCTCGGCTGCAAATGAATGCAGCGGGATTCAGTTCACTGGCCGTTACTTACTCATTCGGACGTGGGGTTTCTTAGTAACGTAGCTCTTCATTAGCAAGTTAGCGGCTCCTTAAAAACAGCATTAATGTCAAAGCCCCTGCGAGCAATACGTGTGTATCTTTACCTAGCCCTTTTAAAAATAATACTGAAAACATAAGTGTGCTTTTTCCTGATTTATACCTTACATTGTGAGTTCTAGTGGAGTTGCATCAATCAACCGCTCGGTGTGGCGCTTCTGCCTCCACTCCTGCTAAACGACACTGCTTAATAAATCACGCTCAGCCTGATGTGAGCAGGACCGGGATGTGCGAATTGAACTTCAGCAGAAAAGATCTGGGTGGTTACTTTAAAATAACTACGTATTATTCATGCTGCCCTAAATATTTTGGAGCGTTTAGCTTGTAGAGCTAATAAGAAAAATGTAATGTGAGCAGGAATGAAGGTTTGAAGAGAAGAGCTGAGGAAACATCCAGGGATCCTACTGACCGCTACAGTTCTGGGTGGGATTTTCCAGTGGATCTTGAAGGGAGTCTGCTCGTTCCCTCCACGGGTGAGCACCAAATCCGACCTGCTACGCTGAGAAAAAAATCCCTTCGTCACTACATGTCAGCAAAATCCCCTGTGCTCTTTGTCCCGTGCACAGGTACTGCCAGAGTCACGAGTCGCTTGCCCAAGAGCCTCTGGCTGATGCCGGCCCACGGGGGCTTCTCCCTACAGCCCTGCTCCCTCGGCCGCCCGTCCCCAGACTGACCTCTGCAGCTTGGTGGAGATATAAACCCCAGCTCTGGAGAGCCCCAAAGCTCGCAGGGGAGATGAGGTGCTCCGAGTGCACCCGCATCTTGCTGCAGATGGCTTTGCTACCATGCAGTGAACGGTGGCAAGGTCATCCTCCCCAGGGTGCTACTTGAGACCGCTATGCAGGGTAGTCAAGGAGCCAGGCAAGTCCTTAAAGTGCTGGAAACCGAGTTACTAGAAGAAGTTTGAGTCTTGTTGAGCTCAGCTGGGATGAGGGTGCCTGTCAGGTTTCTCCGCTAAGCATCCTGTAAAATACACGCTGCCTTCTCGGGCCCCTTCCCAGCAGGGACCCTGCAATGCTCCTCAGCTCGGAGCTGGAAAGCCTACACAGAGAGATGCGGCAAAACGTCAGCGTCCAGCCTGTGCGCACCACGACACGAGCTGAGGTGCGGGAAGTAGAGATGACTAAAAGCACATTTCTGGTAAGAACCAATTATAAACACCGCGTTACTCAAAACCGCTGCCACCTTCACGCGAGGCAGCCAGCACCTTCTGTAGGTCGTGGCTGGACACAGGTCCATTAGAGCAGTACTACAAAATCCCAAGTAAAAAAAAGAAAAAAAAAAACCCACTCATGCCTGATTTGATAAATAAGCTACTTGAGTATTTTTGCATCTAGTGGGCCAGGTTTTTATGCATTATGTTGGCAGATTTGGTTTTCATTAATGCCAAATGAAGCCTACATGAAGCACTTCTATCTCATATTAGAGGCATGATGCCAGTGAGCATCCGTTTGGTTGCCAGGTATCAGGAGACCCCCTCTAATTATCTGTTTTGTACTTCAGATGCAGGAGAGGGAGATTCCACCGCTCTGTGGACACGTTCCATAACTTGGCAACTGCCCTGCAGTTCAGGAGGACACAAAAGGGTGTCACTGGCCGGTTACACTCCTCCTTTGTGAAGCGCTGTGGAGCACTGGTGACCAGCAACAAATCTATAAGCTCAAAAATAGAAGAAAAAGATATTTCAGATCTCGCTCTCCTCACTGCTACAGCAACGGCAAGAACTTGAAGGCTTTCAGGAGAGCACCGAGACCTCTGAGCTAAGCTGGGAGACCAAACACTTATGAGAATCAGGCCCAAACGTGGCTGCAGAAGCTTGCGGGTCAAGTCCTGCAGCTTTTAATCATGGTGAACTCGTACTGAGATGAATGGAACTTTTCTCTCCGTGAAAGGAAATGTTATTTATCTCATCAGCCGCAGCTCCACGCGTGCAGGCGGAAGGGGTTTCTTCTTCAAGGCTGCTGAATCTGGAGGGCCTGTTGTTCACGCTAATTTGAGACTGGCACTGGCACATTACGGCCAGGAAATCCAGTACCACGGGGTTAACTCTCAGCCCTAACACCGAACGCAAATCAGTGAGGAAATTCATTGCTAGGTGCAGCCGCTAATTATTTAAAAGATAATTTGCATGCTACACCGAAATAAATTAGCTCCCAGGTGACAGCTGTTCCTCTGTGTCCATTCCTGGAACTAGATGCCATGCTGGGAAATCTAAATGCAGAGCAAAAGATTAAAACATCGTGCTTCCTTGCCTCCTAGGAAGGCCCTCCCAAAACAGAGCCATAAAGAAGGGAGGAGGAGAATGAAATGTTTCAGACCAGCAAGTTTAGATGCTTAACTAACAAACCACAACATTTTCACAGCCTGCATTTTCCTTTCGCTAAGGGCACTTCATGTCTTGCTAGAAGACACTGCAAGAAGAGGTAAGTGCAACGTGTACTAGGCTAAAAGGGTTTTTCTTCAAAGTCAAAGGGAGAGTTTCAGCCCTAACATCAGGTTTGCATTTGCATGGTCCTGCGAGATCATTAAAGACCACGTGAAAGCCACCTAGAACCCTTCTTTTTATCATACACGCAGAAATCAACGACTGCATTTTCACATCCCTTGCCAAAAGAAGACCAGACGCCACTTTTTATCTACATAAAAGCGTCATGACCGTCTGCATCTCACTAGAGATGCTAAAATCTTTTCCGATTTAATGGTTTTCTAGTAGGAAGTCTTCTCACGGCCAGGTTTTAACACTGTGTTTTGTAGATATATAGATGTACATTGTGTCACGTGGATGAGTACGTATCGCATATCTGATATGACGTTATATGCTACGAGATTGCATCATCTTGCTAGCTTTTCTCCTTTGCTCTACCTCCTCCTGAAAGAAGCAATTTCCTGTGCCAGTTTGCTTCATGCTAGGACCGTTACGCGGAGATTACAGGCAGTTTGCTCCCTCCTCTCACTGTCTCTTTTCTAACTCATCCTTTCCCTCTGCCACAGCTGATGGCAAAGGGCTCTCCTTCACTGCAGTGGGTTGCTCGTCTCTCTCCCACCTGTTAAACTAGCCAGAGAATCCATCCATCCATCCATTTATCTATCTATCATCTATCCATCCATCCATCCATTTATCTATCTATCCACCCACCCATCCATCCATCCTCCACAGACTGTAGACACTTGTAACAGAAACACCAAGAACGGAGACGTGCGTGTGTGTGAAAGCACGGGAAGAAAGCAGCGGGCGAGGATTAAAGCACGGCATTATGTTAATTGCTACAGAGCAACATATGTGATCTCATTCAAATGGCCAAGCAGCAAGGAGAGAAGGAACAAACCTGTCTAAAGATAAGGTGTAAAGAAGATGAAAAACAGGCCTGGAGGCAATAAAACAACCAGATCAGAAAAACCTGGCAACGGTAATTCGGGAATTTTGCCACGGGCTAATGAGAGGTGAGATAAAAATAATGAGGCAAAAGATCCCAAACAACATCCACATCTAAAGGCTGTAAAAGACAAGTCCAAAATTAGTTCTTCATCGCTCATTAAGAAGAGCTCAAGAGATGTGATGAGGACCTGTTAAATGGTGTGGCACACTCGTGGTCCTGGCCAGACCACCCAGACAGGCAGGTCGTGGTGCCTGTGAGTATGCAGATGTGAGAGGACCCCGGCCTTGCACAGCCTCAGCTCCTGGTGAGCCAAGACCAGGTAAGATAGGCGCAGTCTTACAGGCTCCCCCAGTGAGCATCCATGCTGCCGTCAGATAAGCTGCACTTCTAACTCTTGCGCTGTTGACTGGCGGACTCATCCTATCAACAGATCATCGCTGGGGTCTTCATCTTCATCTCTCCCAAGAGTTTTTAAATCTCTGTGGATGTTTAGAACTTGGTCTTACTTGTAACCCCCTGGCCAGCTTGTGCACTGTGGGGGGATCCTCTCAGGATCCTGAGAGCGAGGGAGGCTCAAACACTCTGAAGTCCCCTCACGAGGACAGGAGCTGCCTGTTCGGAAAGTCAGCGTCTCATCTCTCCACAATCTGTGTCCGTAGCTGTCCAGAGCACAGGTCAGCTGCAGCTGGACAGAGGGCCTTGCCCTGGGCCATGTGCCCAACACGCAGCGACAAAGGGAACAAACACTGGTTTGTCAAGGTCGGGAAAATGCTGCTGCCTGTGTTGCCGGCAGAAATCCCACACCAAGATGATTTTTTTTTTTCTTCCAGATGTGGACACTGGAATTGCTAGTTCATAGAACAGCTGACGCTGTAGCCACATCTGGGCCAACAACAGAGGCAGCGCTGGTGGTTCACAGAAAGGATTCGGCCACGGCTGTGTTTGCATGTTGTAACACCATGGGAAAGGCTGACCACACCTTGCCCCAACCTGACTATGGACTTTCTTCCAGCGCACAAAATGTATTAGCTGAGCAGAGCAGCTGTGGCAAGGAAAGGAAATTATCTTAGCCCGTATCTCGTGCAATTGTGTCACCCTCCTTCAGTTGCTGCTTAACGCCTAGGAACAATATGCTGCTGATGGGACCGTGACACGTGGTGTGTGCCATCCCTTTCCTGTAAACAAACCCAACGTTCTCTACAAAGCAAAATCAATCCCTGCAGCAGCAATAATTCACGAGTTTCACGCTCCTCTCAGCAGAGACACACGAAGGTCTCCTGAAGCAAAATCTGTAAAGAAGCATTTTTGTGCAGGAGACTTCCAAACCTCACCGTTGAAGCTTGGGTTCACCCCGTCTTTCAGTACAAGATGAGAAGAAGAAAACAAGGAGCTAGACTGGAATGTTTACAACAAGAAGAGAGTGCAGGACGAGGACTGCAAAGCACACCAGAAGAATCCTGAGAGCCACCGCTTGTCAGGGATTTTTTTAAAAAATGAAAATCCAAACAAGATGTGTCAGCAAGTTTTTCTTTACCTCCTGTTTCAATTACATGCTCAAAGAATTGTACCCCATGAATGAAACTCGAGGCTGAGGTTTGTTTTGGTTTGGTTTTTTAAAGTCAAGCTTGACCTCTAAAGGACTTGTTTTCACTGAGGCATAAGGAATAAAGCAAGTTCGAGTTTTCAGGCCAGTTAATTTTTTAAGATATGAAATTCTGGAGAAGTAGCAGAAGATTAAAGATATGGTAGATCTCATTTGTTCAGATATGCCTCTCTCCGTAATAACCTGCTTAATTAAGTTTGCATTTCCAAAAGCAATGAAAAATTCTCTCAGAGCAGACGGCACATAAATCTTGGCTAGAAATAGCCAGGCTCTGCAGCCTCTCCCACCACTTGAGAGAGCCGCGGTCCTTGCCTCAGAACACGCAGTCCCCAGGACCGCCCTGCCCTGGGCACAGCAAGCAGAGGGGAGCACCGCAGAAAATCCACAGATTTTCTTTGTTTCATTGCTGCAGAGGGCTGCGGGGGCAGAAGTGCTGCAGGTTGGATGGGGAACTGCCACTAAAGAGTCCTGGCACAGCCCCTGGCTATAAAATGGAGCTCAAATAACTCCCTTACACAGAGAGGAGAAGTGTTAGGGTTAATCAGCAGAAAAGCAGGCAGGTTGATGAGCGTGGCTATCATCATGAGTGATTTGAAATCTCCCCTAGAAAGCTTTGGCTTTAAAATTTCATTCAAAGTGACAAAAATACCGACTTTTAGAAGTGACTCGTGAGTATGGATCTTCAGAAAAAAGGATTGTTCAGGGTCAGGTTAATGAGTTAAGCTTACTGAATATTCTAAACAAAAGTTATAAAGATTCTGAAATGCTTGCTCAGATGAAAGATGGTCAAGTAAACCCCTGCTCCTTCTCTAAGGGAATCTCAGACACACAGCTCTTCCCAGGAAGGTCTTCAGAACTTGCATCGCCACTGATAATTTTGCCAAATAATGTAAAATTTAGAAAAATAGGTATCTTTTGTTCTAAGGGAAAACAGCCAGGAGATAAACCGTAGTAAAATACAACTGAAATTCTGGCAGAACGTAGATTTCATGCACAACGTTGAGTTTGTCCTACCTGTAAAGATCTGTGATCTGCCCTTCGCTCCAGCGGTAACAAAGGTCATTCAGAAGGCGCTCGTGCTGCCCATACAAGCACATGTAGTTGGAGACAGGGAAGGGTTCCTTTGAAAGGCAGGTGATGCTATCCACCATCCTGTATTTGTCCATGTGCATCCTGAAGTAATTCCCACGCCTCGCCTCCCCGGTTACAATCTCCATCCCCTGGAGGAGGAAACAGAAGGAAAGCTGTGGAGATGGAGCACCACCTCAGCTGGCACACGCAGGGTTTCCTAGCTGGTGTTTACCATTCCTTAAAATCCACAGCCCTTTTTTTTTTTCCATCAGGAATACCCTTTCCTGGTAGCATGGTTTTTCCACGGCACATCACAGAAGCTGCATGATTGTAGGCGGAGGGTTGATGCTACCACTTTAGTTACAAGCAAATATCACTGTTTACTACTCAAACATTTACCAGTCAAGCGTTTTTGGCTTTGTGTAGAAGTTTTCCAGCAGTCAGAGGCGTGGTGCTGGAACAGCCTTCCGATGGGGAAAGAAACACCAAGAAGGGCCCTGTCCGGTTCTACACCAACCTTCTACATTGTCTGGGTGGCCCTGGAGACTGGAGGGCTGCCTGCAGCTGCAGGAGGCTGGGCTTCATCTCTTCACGTTCCCTCAGGCTGTGTTCTACAGTTTTAAATGGTGGATTACTACTGCCTTTAAAAATATATCTGCACATACTCAGACACCACGTGTACGTACGTGTATCTATACACACACACATACATGATCTAGAATTGCTGTCAGTGGCTCCCTCTTGCCAGACTGAACGCGCTGCCAAGCGTTGCTAATGCCAACTCTACTATCAATAAACTAATAACAATGTTGGATGTGGATGCTCAAACTGTAGCGTTCGGTTTCAGCTAGTTAAATCTATCACTTAAAAGACAAAAAAATGTAGAAATCTGCTTCAAACCTCACATCACAGTGGGATGCTCAAATAGCTTGAAGCTATTTTTTAGAGCTGTATTCATGTTCCCGTTCTACATTTCTAAAACCTGTTGCTAGGCTACAGGCACCTTTGTTACTTCCACATTTCCCAGCTAATACATTTCATGAGCTTCTCTTACTTCTTTCTTGGGAAATTCTTTTCGGATTTACATGAAGTTTCTGGAGTGGCTTTAAAGATGCTCCCTTTTCAGACAGGTAATCAAAGCGGTGGCAAAAGAATTCTAATCATGTTCTAGCAATTTGCAGTGACGAAACCGATTCTTCTCTCTCTGATAGTCCTTTCTGCTTCCCAGTACACGCTGCTTTGGACAGCTCACCCTGGCTCTGCCAGGCTGGAAAACAAGGTGAGCCGTGCTTAGGCCCCCAAAGCGTGGAGTCCTTTTTTAAAAAAAAAAAAAAACAAAAAACTTTCTTTCTATGGACCACTGTGTGCCCCCTTCCATAACTTCAAAAGCAGCCCATCGGGGATATTGGGCAGCTATCTGAACCCAAAAGTAACAAAGAGTTCAGGGCATGAGGGCTTGATGAGTACCTCCTGCCTTCAAGCACCAAGAACCCCTTCCGTGTAGGTTGATTTCATGGCAAAGGAATTAAGAACTGCAATAAAGAAGTTAATCAGATCGTCTTATCTGTGTGTGTTCCACATTTACAATATGACAGTGAACTGCATTAAAATAAATTAAATACTTCCAAACAAGCACAGAAATTTGTTTTCATGTGGCTTGTTTTGTTCCAGAGTTTATTGATAAGTCCAAGCTCTGGAAGGTCTCTAAACACAGACTTAAACCCAGGCTTAACTCAAGATACTTTTAAGACGCATGGTACTCATGCCGTCCTGTGCTATCCTAAATAAGAACATCTTTCCAGAGAGGAAACAAAAGTTAAATGATGTAACTTACGTGGTCACACACCGCAAGTTCCAGGTCCAAGCGGGTGGGGATTTCTGGTTTGGAAATATGCAAGTAATGATAACCCCCAGGAAGAACACCTCCTGCCATAAACGAGAACAGGAGATTTATTAAATCCTAAACAAGGAAGAAAAGGAAGCCTTTGTTTGCCCTCCTTCTCCCATAACCTTTTTGTTTATTTACTAAATGGCTCTAAAAAAGAAAACAAGGAACTTATTTGTTTTGGTGGACTTCACATTACGAAGTTTCTTTTGGTGCTCTTTACACAGACTGGAGCAGTAGCCACACATTGAAAAGTTCTCATTATAGTTTTACTGATCTGGAACTTGGAATAAAGCCACCGAGTTTAACTGGAAATGGTCCATATTTATTGCAATAAAAATGAAAGCACAACTTGGTTGGTTATTAGGGAAAATCTACAGCGCAAGCTCTTGCTGCAGCTCAGCTCTCTGCACCGACTGCTTGAGGAGCTCTGGGGACGTCACTGCCACAAGCTGGCATCTTAGGCGAGATGGACCCACCCTTCCTACGGAACTGCAGAGGTAGCAAGGAGGGTACAAAAGGTTGAGAGAACCTCATTTTGACATACCTTTAACTTTACACCCTTTGTACGTGGGGATGAGTCTGTCCGTGCCTTCCGGTGGCTTAGAAACAGGCTCAGGGGTTGGACCAAAGAGATCCAGCATGGATGCAGCAAGCTCAAAGCCGATCTCTCTGGAATTGAAGTTGCTGTGTGTCCATTCATCTGCGTAATATCTCCTGGAGTACTTCGTTAAAGGACCTGCGGCCCTGATGCTGACATCATTAGTACGGAATTTGGTATCGATCACAAGCCTTCCATCGAAAACAAGGCAAGCGTCGTTAATTGCCTTAAAGGTTTCATAATCCACCGTCCTGTAGGCAAAGCTAAAAAATGCCTAAAAAGGGAAATGCAGAAGTGTAGGTTATTATGTATTAGTTAGTGGCTAATTTCATAAATCAACACCTATGCCTCATTCTGAATGTTCTTTAAGAAACAAGAACATGAAATAAAGCACAGTTTAATATACACTGGTAAATCCTTCTGACCCAGCTACTAAAATTAAAACAAAGACAGTAGAGAGGAGAATTACTAAACTAGACTCATCCACTTCTGGTTATTAGATGAGTTTTATTTTAAAAACTCTGTTAACCAGCCAGGCTGAGTGGTTAATAGGCTCACACCCTTTATGGAGTTGGTTTCCTCCTTCTTTCAGAGGCTCAAGCCAAACTGAAAAAACTAAGCAACAGAAAAGTACAAGGTATTTTGTATTTTAGCAGCATAACTGTACATCACAAATATTTTTCCAAGTGTTGTGCCTGTTTACCAACGAGCAATGTCACTATGGCTACCGGCACAGGGATGTTCAGTGAAAGGGGAAGATAGGAAATTAAAATTGTTCAGAGGAAACGTCGTCCTCATTCTGACTCTGGCGGCAGAGCGGGAGCCAGGGGATGCGGCGGGGGCGAAGCTGTTTGTGAGAGGTCCAAAGGGACCTGCAAAGGAAAGCATTCACATTGATTATACTCGCGTGATGGAGATTTTGGAGAGCATCTCCAGACTTTGTCAGGACCAGAACGCGTCTCTGACTACTCCAGATGGGCTAACGGCTGCTCTAGGAGGCAGGCTGGCCTGTCCCTCCCCAGTGCTCGGGTCTGCTGTGGCTGCGGCCGGCCGCTCTCTGATCTAGGTGACACCAGATCCTTCTAGATGTGCCAGCTCAGCCCAGAGGAGGCTGTGCCTCTAAGTGAGGTACCTGCAACATCTGGCAGTCAGTTACTGAGGCTGGTAACGAGCACAGCGGGTACCTATTCACCATGTTTTGGCTTGTGGTCGACAGAGAAAAGATGTGACTTCCACTCTCTGGAAACACTGCGGGCGCTGTCTTACTCCTCCCTACAGAACTGTCCCTGAGGCAGGGATTTATCTGGGGACCGGCGACTACCGACACCACGAGGTCGTCTTCCCCACAGGAAGATTTCAAGGGCATTGAAAGAAAATCACCCATAATCCTTAAATTCCTCCTCTAAGTCTTGATGCAAAAAAAGCAAGTGATAATTCCCTCCTTTTGTCTCCCCGTGGCACCTGCACCGTCCCTCTCCCGGGACGGGAGGAAGCAGCTCAGACCTCGTCTCCCCAGCGCCGGAGCAGGCGGCACTGGGAGTGGCCACCGATGTGTCCTACGTGCCCGACGTCGGCGTGGAACAGATGTGCACACAGCACGGCACGAAGAATGTGCCGGATGACTGGAGAGCCGCTTTGAAACCCGGGGCTGACGGGCCCCACCACCGCCTCACCTTCTGCCTGCCAACCGGAGCTACATCACACACATCCAATGTTCTCCTCTTGGCAGCCGTTTTGTCTGGTTTTCTCCATTGGCTGAGAGTAACTTTAAAGAGGCAAAAGCCCATCTGAAATGTGCTCACTAAGGACTAAAGCGCCTGTTCAGAGGAGAGGCTGGGGAGGGTAAAAGCCTCGTCCTCTGGAGGCATTTCCCTTCTGAAAGAGGAGAACCAAGAAGCTACAACTGCAAGCAGAGTCTTCGTAGCTGCCTCTGACAGAGGATAAACTGAGAGCTGGCAGAACAAAGATCCCAAAAATGGCCTAAAACGAGAGTGCACGCTGAACACTGTGGGTTAAAAGAAGTAAGAATGACGAGGTTGGGAGATGTTTTAAACAAGATCATGGTCTGCAAAGGGTACAGATGAAGAATGACTGTCTCATCGACACCAGGTAGTTTGGGAAGCTGCAGAGCCTTTATGAAGAGCTCTCCCCTCCATCCGTGCCCGCAGCTTGTAAAATGATTAGACCACAGGTTGAGTGTTGCTGCCCACCATCGAGAAATATTACTGCAGAGGGTGCAAAGTTCTCCGATGAGCACGCGTCCGTTATCTTGCTGCCTTCATCCTGAGCAGCCCGAGCTCCGCGAGCAGGGCAAGCCAGCACCAGCAGTTTGTCCTCCCCTTGGAGTCGGCCCCAGGGAGGACACGGCTGTGACCCAGCGTTACCCAATGGGGCCACCAAAGAGCCTTCCTGTGGACGAAGGGCAAGCGTCAGATGCTCACGACCGGCTGGACGAGCCAGCCACAGGAAAAGGCAGAGGAGAGGGAGGCAAAGGGGGATGGACATTTCCAGCTCCATTCAGAGCTGCAGCAGCAGAGGAGCCAGGGCCGCGGCGCTCGCTGGTAGGTGAAACGAGTCACGGGCTGTGCCCAGCTAAGGGAACTCCAGCCGGGTAGTAGATCCGAAATCAGGGACGCTGCGCCTGCGAGGACAAGGGGACCACACGGCCCGTGTCCCGCGGCTGGCAGGCAGGACAGTGTCACGGGAGGGGAGGGGACGGCTGCAGCCTCCAGCCTGGGAGCCATCTGTCAGCCCGCGAGGAGCGGGAGGGAGGGACGCAGGCTGCCGCTTTAGGGGAAGAGGAGATTTTCTCCTGTTGTTTTTATCCAGCAGGACTCAACAAATTAAGCCCCCAAGAACTGCCAATCAACAGTTGATCTTGGCTCAGTTCCCAAAAGGCCAAGAGCTGCTGCAGCGCGATTCCTGCACAGCCTGCTCCCTTGGAGCGCAGCTGCCTTCTTGGCGGAGCCCCGTCCTCCACCGAGCCCGTCCTGCCAGGGGCCTTGCAAGACAGCCAGACCGGGCTGGGAGGGAGAAAAGCCCCTGGCTGCACAAGAGACTGGGTAAGAGAGACCTCGAGAGGGAAGGAGCATGGCTGGAGGAAGGACGGGCACGGGGCAGGGGCACTACAGGGCAAGAGAACAACCACGAGGAGATGGGGGTCTTGAAGGAGCGGCGTAGGCCACACAGGTGAGGGAAAGTGGGGGGGGCAGTGAATGGACATTCAGTTACTAGAACCACGCTGACATCTCTGGGGAAGAAGGATTAAGATAGAGGGATTTCAGGGAAAGCGGAGAGAAAAGGAAGAGTTGGATACAGAGAGAGAGCGGGAGGACTGCCATTGTCAATACAGGGACCAAAGTCAGGAGGCTGCTAGCAGGTAAAAGCGCTACGCAAGGTCTTCACCTCCATCAGGAAGGGCTTCACTACCCATGTGTTGAAAAGAAAAGGGGGGGAGAACCCGACGGCTTCAAGTTTTCCAGGGCAGGGAGCTGTCAGAGACCACCGAGCAGCGGGGAGCTCCCTGGGGAGGCACACGGCTCTTCCCCTCCAGAACGGTCAGGAGGGCCAGACGGCTTCTGACGACTGCACACGTGGAAGTGACTCCACCAGAAGTGCTCGCTCGTGTGGCTTAGCCCAATAAAGACAAACAGAACTACTCTGCCCATCAGGAAAGGCTAAAACCTGTCCCAGATCTTACAGCGGGGCCTGAGATTGGTCCTGTGAGTGTAATTTGCTTAGATAAGATATCAGCGCTGTAGATGAAGTCGTTCATGTAGAGGGAGAAAAATCTGATTGTATTTTGAGTTACACAGTAGGCCTCTTATCCTGATGTTTTTTGTTTCTACTGTGACCTAATCAAATACACATAACTATAGACAGGAGTCACTGTACACATTTAAATAATAAAAGGATTTCTGGAATTATTTAGAAAATGAATTAAGAGTATTTGTCACTCAGCAGTGAACAATTCTTTGTGAGTCAGGTGACTTAAACACATTTTAATCCACACCAGCCAGGGCATTAACAATGGCTTTATCTGGATTTTTGAAAAGCCAATCCTTTAGACTAACAAGTGAACGTTCCCTCTTCCGGAGACAACACAGATACACCAACGGGGGACTACCTAAATTTGACGGCCTTTGCCCTAAAAAACCAGGGGGAAGGCAACAGGATGAAAGCACGTACTTACTGCACAGGGCAGCTGGACAGGTCCCGCGCCCGTCGCGAAAGCGGCGCGGGTGATGCGGTGCGGGTGGCCGCCCTCGTCCCACCGTGCCAGGACGCCATCACCGTGCACTGACACGCCGGCTGCCGCCAGCGCCTCCCGAACGGCGCTCTCGACCGCGCCGTCGTGAAGGCCGCTTACACCGGCGCCCAGCGGAGGCTGCACGAGATGTATGCGAGAACCATCGATCCCAAGAGATAAGAGCGTTTCTACCGTGGTGTAAATGTCAATTGTATTCCCATAGACAATGACGTTCCCTACGGGGAAAAAAAAAAAAGGGGGAAATTTTCTAAGATGTACAATGAAAACCTTATTAGTGAAACTCAGATGATAATAACACGAAATTGCTCTCTTTGACCCTCTTATTTCTCTGATGCTATGAAGCAAACAATGTTACCTAGCAACAGTAGCTAAGATAATTTAGCGAGGAATCTGCACAAAACATCCCACAAAGTAGGCAAGTACTTACCGTGGAAGTATGACATCCATTCTGACCCTGTAATCTGAAATTATTTTGATTGAAAATCCTCTAGAGGAAAAAAAAAAAAAACCACCCAACCATTTTAATTTTGTTCTCCCGTTCCCTTCCTCAATTTTCCTCATTCAAAGGACTTATTGGGGGAGGAAGGGCGGCAGGCAGGTGCAAATTAAATACATCGTGCAGAAACAACCCCTCACGAACCACAGAAGGACCAAGTAACAGCAAACAAGGTGCTGGGCGGTGCGGGAGGTTGGCAGTGCCACCGGGTGAGGGGAGCTCCGATCCAAAGCCACCTCTCCAGCGTCCTGCAAGTTCTCCTCCAGAACCGGGGCCACTTCAAATGGCACAGGTAAAGCTGAGAGCAGACACGTGAGGGTGGGGAGGAAGCAGGTTCTGCGTGAGCATGAGGTGACTCTCCAGCCTAACAGCCAAAGCTCTCCTGGCAACGAGGGAGGCAGAGCCGGGATGCACTGGAGCATCCGTGTCCTTTATCTACGGATGGTTTAACATAAACCGCACAAACATTCCTCTGAGCAGGGACTGGGCTCCTCTCCTCCCTGTTCCCCATAGGAATGATGATGCGGCAGAAGTTTCTCTGTGAAAATAACCTGTAGTCTGGCACTGAAGGAAAAGCGTAGGGTGGAACGTACTGAGGCAAAATCAGGGCTGAAACACAGGAGGCAGTTCAGGAACAGCCTTTAAGTGACACAAACAGCAGCTGGCACTGGCTGCCCGCAGACTCCAGAGCAGTCCCTGTAACCAGAACCTGCACAAGGAGCTGACGTTCTGACACGTCTTGACTTGGGCAGCTTCTGTTCTCCTACATGGTGCTGCACTGAGCAGCAACGAGCAGGTAGGAGAGAGCCTCCTGCAACAGACCCACACGTTTATCTCCATCACCGCAAGTGACAGCATCCCCTACAACCTGAATTTTATTATTTATAGGCTAAACTAATTTCACTGGGACCATTTTTGCTGCACGGATCAGTCTAAGTGGGACATTCACAAAGCCCCAGCTCCCGAGAACTTTAACGATAAAAATTGTTAACAGATGTCCTGTTATTCCCCTTTGGCCACAAGGTTATTTTATTTGTCCCTATCAGTTTGGCTGCTCGTAGCTGCCAAATAAACGTAACTCTTGGTAACTGCCAGAGAAAAGAACTGCCCCATGACCACACATGCTCAGGAACGATGCAAAGCACGTTTCTACTGTTCACACCAACGCAGAGGGACAGGACAACTTCACCCGCAAACGTATTCCCCTGAAATCGTAAGAGGGAAGAGAACCCACAACTTTCATAGCTATAACGCAGAGGCTGACAGCTTCATACAACCTTCACACGTCTGCAATCAGCAAGGGGTGAAAAATACGAGCAGCTGAAGAGGATGCAGCGGGCAGGCAAGGGGAGTGAGAAGCGCTGACCACAGGTAGAGCCTGGAGAAGATTTCTGCTGGCTCTCGGGCGAGCACGCCTGGGCAGCAGAGATCCTCAGCCTCTTTGGAGGGAAGTGCAGTTATTGCATTATACCTTGGTATTTTCCTATGTACGAGAGCAGGTCTGAGCCCTGCATTTCTCAAGGAAAATTAAACTTCTCTTTTATATTGTAATATTAAATACAACTACATTAGGTCAAGGAAAGCAATGCTCCTTTACTGACCTCTTGTAAATCAACAATTTACGGCCTCTGCTTATTACAGTATTAGTGGCTTTTTAGATTACAGTGCTAGTAGTCTAGGAACTGCAGATATTCATTACAGACTGAAATTATGTTCACTGGACAGATAGCAGTTCTTCAGGATGCTTTTATTATTTAACTACATGAAAATGTACCTATCTGTGAGTAAACATAATGACCTTCCATGGAAAAAAGGAGCCATAAATAAAGGCCGCTAGAGCAGTTTTATCATGTATCGCTAGAATGTCAGCGTTCTGCGGCAGAGCTGGCTCATTCATTTTCCACAAGTGGAAGCGCAGGATTTCAGTGACCCAGGCATGACCTGAATCTTCCTAGCTTGCAAAAGCTAAAGGAGAAAACCAGTATTAGCTAAAGCACCAGTGGCTCTGGCTGGTGATTCATGCGCTGGAATTTAAATGCAATAGTATTCCTACAAACGTGCTTTTAATAAGGCAGTAAACTCTGTTTCGGTAAAGAGAAAAAAAAAAACCTAAGTGCTCCATTTTGGGCCATTAAAGCAGTTTTGTTCCTTACTTCCCTCCCATCCTACTTTTTATTTTCATGGGAAGCGCAGAGCTAGCAGGAGATGGATTTCAATTAGTCACAATTACCGTTCTGACCGGCTGCATGCGTCAGGCGGCTGGGTTTCATCAGAGAAGCCGCAGCAGGAGACCCACCTGGGCACCATGCTGCAGGCCACCACCAGCTCGAGCTCCTCCAGCAACTCCTGCCTCTTCCATCGCCTGCAGCGAGGAGGAGCCCGGGGAGGAAGGCTGCAGCAACCACGCTGCTGCCCATCCTTGGTGGCAGAGTCGCAGCCGGGAGCGGTGGGCACACAACGCTCCCCACCAGCACAGCTACCGGGCTGATCCTGCTCTGCTCGCGACCCCCAGAAAAGCATCCGCTGATTCCGTCCAGACTAAAGTGGTACCCAGTGCTCACGGAGGGAATAAGCAATTAAACACCCTACCTTAACTCTTAATTAAAAGCTGCTCTCAAAATCAGTGCCGCCAAAAGAAGATTTCATCCAATTAGGCTAATAAGACTCACATTGTGAAGATCAGTGATTAATACTTTCCTTTAGAAAACCTCCAGAACTACAGGTGGTCTTGAAGGCGCATTCACCCTCCCTTCTCTGGGGCTTTTCTCCCCAAGCTGGGTCTCTCTGTGCACCCACCGTGCCGGGAGGCTCAGCCAGCGGCAGAGCAAGAGAACGGGGCTCGGCACAGCAGGCTCCAGACGGCTTCTGATAAACGGTGAATAATGGGTGAAGAAGAGGAGCACAGATATCCAAAACCAGTCAGTAAGGAGGACTCACTGCTGGCCACGGGGCTCTACAAATGATGGACATTGGGGTAACAGCTTGAAGGCCACGGGATGATCCCACAGACCACGTCTGCAAAGAGTGCCTCCAGACCGGCCTCATCGGGAGTTGTGGATTTAGCTTATAACTGAAGACCTGATTAAGATATCAGCAGCAAGAATGAAATGACTAATGTAAGATTAATTCAGTGTTAATAAAGGAACATTCGCCCCAGAGCGGACAAGGCAGCGCAGGACTGCCTGAAGAAGGATGCTCCAGGCGCCGTGGTCGTGGCCAGCAGCTAGCTCTCGGGTGGCTCCGCCAAGCAGGGCGGGAACCTTGCAGACCACACCAAGTAACTACCAGTTTTCATCATGTTCTCCACCAACGAGCCAGGTAAGCTTCAGCTGTAGGACAGTCCTGTTGCTGCACCCAGTCAACAGAGATCTTCCACAAAGACATCTTTCCTGCTCTGAACTCCGCCCTGACTCAGACCCAGCACCCAGAACTGACGTTCCCTGAATTAATTTACTATTTGGTGTCTTTTTCTGCAGTGGAAAGTTTAACTCGGAAGCCTGGGTGACTCCAGATATCTTCCCCAGCACATGTGTTCAGCACGCGAGCTGCCGCATACACGAGCAATGCACACACGCACGGGCTGAGGAAGTTGAGGAGCGGTGCCCACCTGCACCGCTGAGCCATTTTAAGGGTTAAAAAGAAAATAGCGGGAGGCTGCAGTTCTGTGTGAGCATCTGTAACTGATGTAACCAAACGCAAAGACAATAGATGGGGAAAAACCCACTTCCTAATTTAGATCTGCTCTCTTCGTGTTACACCTCAAATCTAGATATTTCTCTGTAAAACAGAAAAACACATCCACTAATTAAATTATTATTTAATTGGCTAATTAATGACTTCAGATCTGCACTGGGGACTCATTTTGTTTTATATAATAATTATAGATAATTAGTCTTTCTCAAGCCTTTCTTTCCTAGCTAAATATGCCAGGTATCAAAAAAAACAACAGCAAATTGTAAATTAATCTGGAAAACAAAGCACGGCAGATGAAAGACTTCTGTTAGAATTAATCAGGCACCAATTATACCATGGAATGAAGGAAACAATAAGCCCAGGGAACATTTCTGTACACGTGTGGGTGCTAGCTACCTTCCGAGCCGATGGCGTTTTCTTCCAGCCAGCGCGCTGCCTCGCAGCAGTCCCGCTCGTCGTTGAGAGTGAAGTGGTTGGAAGGGACCTTCCCTGGGTAGCTTTGAGGCCACCTGCTGATGACTTCTCCGTTAGTTGGGAGCTTGCTGATGTCTGCTCCAGTGGGAGACGGGACCTGGAAGAAACGAATCAAGGAGTGAATGTATGGTGCGTATCTTGGAGAAACGTTAAGAAAGATTTTTAAAAGCAACGACACAAGCCACGTGACTCCCTAAGGGCTGCTGTCTGCCAGCTGGGTCAGCTGGAATGCTATTCGGTCATATAAACACAGGCATGACATCAAAACATCTCATCTGCCTAACAAGTAAATCCTCTTAATCGCAATGAATGATGTTTACCAGGCATTAATTCGACCGCTTACCAAATCAGGGACAAGTTAGAAAAAGGACGGACTGCAGCTCTGTGTAACAAAACAGGAGCCAGATGATAAAAATAATTCCTTCTTATTTCATGTAGAGCTTAGTAGTGAGAAATGATGACATCAGGTTTTCTTCTGGAAGGCAGATAAAACCCGCGTTCTCCCTTGCTTGCTTCACTTTTCTCCTCCAGTGTACGTACATCCCACAACTTATTTTGCAAGTCAGCGTTACCTCCAAACTTCTTTTTCATTCAGACCATACCTCAACTTTCATTTCATCCCTGTCGAACAGGGAACAGGGGCTGTCGTTTGGTGCGTGGCCCTGCTCTGACAACTGGGGCTGGCCGCGTGTGAAGGCCGCGACACACCAGAACGAACAAACCCTGCCCGGGGTGCCCGAGTCGAAGCTGAGCCTGCAGGGCTGGAGATGAGCTTGATTCCACATTTCACACGAATGAAGCGTCTGCTTCAATCTCATGGGGCACTAACCGTATGCTACAGTACCACGCAGCACCACGTACGTGCCTCGGCACGGTCATCACGTGAGAGGAGTAATTAATTTGATAAGGAATTCTCTTCCCTTGCCAAAACTAGGTCAAATGGTGCTAGACCAGCTGGAGTTCAGTCTCCTGTGGCTGGGGCCACATGTCAGTTGGGCCGACTCTTCAGGAGCTTTAATGGCCGTGGTGGCAAAAATACTGGCAGCTTTGCTTAATATCTGACACCGAGCAGGGACGTTGCTGCTGGAAAATGTAAAACCTCCAAATTCTGTAGCCACACTGAAATAGTAGAACCTGCTACACAGAAGGGCTGGGAACTTTCTGGCTATACGCTTGCTAGGACTACTCCACTGCTCTGCTCATCACAGAAACACTGCTCGCTGTGAAAAGGGAATATATTATTATTTGTCACCCCACACACAATCCTACCTGGTATTTCTGTCCTGTACAGAGAACAAGGTAGTCGTAAGGTACTTTCTTCTCCTTGGAAACGACGACGTATTTGGCAGAGCGATTTATGCCAGTCATTTTACCAACCACAACGTTAACCCAGGAACCAAGTGACATCTGTGCATAATCTTCGTCATTAAAACAGTGGCTGCGAAGAAAGAATATCTGTAAGTGACATTTCGGCAGCTGACAGCAGGCATTAATTAGACATCTGGTGGGTTAGCCCAAGTCCCCCAGTGGTTCCAGCCTGTTCCCTCGCTGTGAGTTTACGGCCATCTATAGTACAAGATTAGTCATTATGAAATACTCGGTTACAAATTGACAACTTTCTGCTAAAAGCAAACAATCCCTGCCAGCGCTGGGCCACACAACCACATCATTTAAAAAACAAAGTCAGAAACATGCGCTTTGCTCTGCTTTTGCTTGGCAGGCTGAGGCGAGGAGGAGAGTTTTGCACCTTCAAATAAAACGTTTTGACAGTGTAATTCTTTCTCCTATACAAGCTCTCTCGTGAGGTTTTTTCCCCACTTCTGCTTCACCTGGTCCTCGACTCCACCAGTAGTGGCTATGGCGAGACACAAAGGCAATGAAGTATCCTGTATATCCCTATGCGGGATGGAAGTGTCAAAGAGCTGGAAGCTGCTATTTAAAAAGCCAATTTTGAAGCAAAACCCAAATGGAACAAAACCTCTTTTAATGCCTCAGTAATGAAAATGAAAGCTATTTCCAAAGGTCTTTTATGACTCAGAGTATGGCCCCACCCTGACCAACTAAGCAAATACCAGGATACTTACTTATTATTGCATTTGTACTACCCTCTCTGCTTAATAGAATTCTGGAAAGAGAAAGATTCCTGAAGACAAAATGCTTCCATACAGACGTACAATAGACACATCACTACACAATGCACGGAGGACCAGAGAGATGACATTTTCCACGAGGTCTGTCATGACTCTTGAACACCACCAAGTCTTGCAATAGCCCGTGATGAAGTAACACACAGTGCGTTGCTGGCCAGCCTGCCAATCCAGCTAGGCTCCACTCAATACCTCCCTGATACTCAAAACTTAAACCAGGCAAAATTATCTTAAATCAGGTTCCTGCTGTACGTTAATTGTTGTTGCCGAGTTCCCACAATTGTCATACAGCATGCCACAGAGGCAAATAAAGTTGCTTTCATGAGCTGAAGAATTTTTGGACTGGATGACTAAGCTTTCTGAGGTGTTCTGCATCCTCTTTACTCACACCTACCAGAGTCAGATAAATAAGGGAAGAAAACCACTGGCAATTCTAAACAGTAATCATGCAGAAATCTATAAATAAAATGGACATCAAGGACAGATGAGGGTTTTCAAAAGCACCTTTATAATTGAGGCGCACAGCCCCCAGGAGACTGACGCTCCAGAATCACAGGGATGCTTTCAAAAATCATACCCTGCAGAGTTCAATTTTCACTCTTAATCTGCTCTCAAATTCTAACGGCTAATTCTGGCGCGGCAGCTCTGAAGTGCAACTTTCTGCCAGGAAGGAGGATGCTCTGTTACAACTCTTTTTTACAGTATACTTACAACACTCATAGCGGTTAAAAGCAAAGTAATATTTGTTGTCCAGACAGCCTGGACAATCTCGAGGCTTCATCTGTCTACCCATCTATCTACCGAAAATGTAGGACAAGCTCACAGAGAATTACAAAGCGTTGTTTTCCTTTGAAGCTATGGAAGTGTTTAGACATTAAATCAAACCTGTTAATTAAAAATCTTCGATATCTGGAGGGCGGTCGGTCTTCTCCTGGAAGGCCGTGAATTGAAATCAAGGTCAGATTGTTGAACTTGAGACGCGGGCTGTGGAGAGAAGAACAAAACGGCACAGTTTAACCAGGATAAGTTTGCCGAGGGTCCCTTTGGCACTGTGGGACACGGACAGGCACAGTGTTCACCGCTGAGCTGCCCAGCACGGGCACTCTGGAGCTGTACAGCGCCTGGCACGGCACTGCCTCGGTCCTGACACACACGGTGGGACTCCAGCACGTACCAACAGCTCTGTTCCTAAGCCCTTAGGGCAGGGCCTACCTCCCATCACTACACAAGATCCTGCAAGGCCACGGAGCCTTTGCTCACACACCTTTGCTGTCCACAGCTCACCTTCTGTGAGCTACAGGAAAGGCAGAAAGAATTCCTGACAACTGGTAATTCGGCTGCTTCCTCCAACAAGTCTACTGAAATTAGGAGGGCAGGTCAGAGGAGCAGCGGAGACTTTCATTCCATATTCAGGAGGATGAAGAGAGCGATTCCTTTAGAGGGGCCAGGCACAAAGTGTTCTGCCACCTTGCCGAGATGCCCGTGACCTCGGACACAAAAAGAAGAATACTTTTCACCGTGGTTCCATTAACACCAAAGCCGGAATGGGGGGGGAACAAGACTGACAGTATGTTGAACTAAATGTGATCTGACATTTAAAAACAAATAAATATTATGAGTGATTAAGCCTTCTAATCTTCAAGGCTTTCTCTAAGTTAAGTATGGATTGATGCAAACGGAACCAAGGAATCAGAATGTTTTTTATCAACCGACGTTAATTTGTTATTCATATGTTTAAAAAAATATTCAAACAAAGTTAAAGGTCATACTTAAACCAAGGAATTTCAAGGTTATGTCTGCCCCTCTCAAAATGCATATTAATAGTTTAATTCTGGATTATGGATTATCTACGGTAAATCTCCATGCATACTCAGGCTGAGTGCAGTGTAATAAATAACCTTAATGTAACAGAGGGCATATATTTATACAGATTACGGGCCTGATTCTCATTTAAATTAAGGTCACTCTGCAGAGGTGGGCGTAAGCAGAATTTGCTCTTCATTTATGGCCACATGATGCTGGCTGAGTGCTACCCAGCGGTCTTCCCGTAAGCGAGAGGCAGCGCAGTACGCCAAGCCGAATCCCAGGCGTACAGGATGTCTTCTGCACGCAGGGAGCACTCCAGCTTCACACACCTCAACAGCACAAGTCCTCGGCATTTCGTTTGCATGCCGTTACGAGGCAGCTTGCTACGACGGTACGTAAACATCCTAGGCGTTGTCCTATCCTGCCTGCCCTCGTGAGGTCTCCTTTCAGCTGAGGGCTGAAATCATCTCGGCACACGCGCGTGGCCTCTTCCCAGTTGGTCTCCAACTCCAGGTGCTACAACACCACCAAGTTTAAATTACGTTAACAACGTTTAGGATGAGTATGTTGCAAGCGAGCATCAGAAAAACGGCAGAATGAAGGTCCTGGGCAACACTGACGTGGCTCTTGCGCATGACTGCACTGTGATGCACCTTCTTCATCCGGCCACACACTATTTTCTTCTGCAGATGCTCTACCTCTATTTAGACCACACGCAGTCATCCAGAACTTCCACAGTCATATGGTATTTGTTCAGTTGTTCCCCACTGAGCATCAGGCTTCGGTTCAGACCTTTCACTCTGTACAACTTACTAATGATTTACTTCTACCTCAGTGCTCCCATGGCATTCCCATATGCCCCAAACATTAATTCATGTTTCCCACTCATTAATCTTGGAGGCACCGAAATGTTGATTAGCATCTCCTTCGAATCCTGGGATGGAACGAGTCATATCTTTGCCATTTTACAGTGAGGAACATCAAGGTGTGAAGAGAATGGGATTAAAGCTCTCAGAGAGGCGTGCTGGTGCTGGGGCAGAACCGGAGAGGCCCCGGGGCTGGCACCTGGCACTGCCCCGTGCACTGAGCGTGGGCACGAGCTCATCCAAGTAACAGTCGCACTTTCAAGTGGAGAGGTAAAATTCTTCTTCAGCTAAGAACCAACATTTGTTAGATGCTCGGGCGCAAGCTGGCATTTGCGAAATCTATCAGAATCCTTAAACACAGTAAAAACCGCCCAGTATCTTGTATGACAAAAGCTTGATTTCAGAACCGTAGCTGCACGCCTAACCTTAGGATTTTAAACCTATATACAGGCACTCGAACGCAAGGCGGGAAAGGGCAGGGAAGCAGCTCACGCAGGGCTACAGGGAGATGCCCGTCGGTGACTGTCACACATCCCCACGTGCTGCGCACCAGCGCTACTCCGAGGCTAACAGAAGGATGGTTTATTTATCATGACTCCTGACTCCTAAACTCTCCTAATGACCGAGAAACCACAAAGGCTCTGAGAAACAGGTATGCTTCTAACTCGTACAGCAACGCCCCACGAAGCGGGGTGGAAGCAGAGGCTCCCCTTTGGTGAGCAAGTCTTTGAGCAAAGAGCCTGAACCAGTGCACCACAAAACAAGGGCACCTGCATTTTAGAAGCAAGTAATTCCAGCAGGGATTCATGTTGCTGTGGATACACAGAGAAGAACAGCTCAAAGATAGTGGTAAAGCAGGGAGGGATTAGAGTATCTAGGGAAATAAGTAAAAGATATTGGGTTTCATTGCACAGTTCTAGAGGACAGCTACAAAAAAAAACCAAAACACCTGAACACCCTTGTGCTGAAAAGAAAATAGGACTGACAGTTTACTGTGAGCATAAGCAAAGGAACAAACAAAAAAAAGTTCTAGTACATTATTTGTTTGCGTCCTGGCGTTTGTGAATCTGTTGGAGTATTCCTTGCTAGTTTTTCTGGATTTTTTTTTTTTTTCTGATGTCTCGCTACCTTTTTTTTTTTCTTGTGTGCACGGTGTAATGATGGAGGCTGAGACGGTGGAAACTGCCTGAACAAACGATTTAATTAATTGCTTTCATTAAACCTCTCATTATCACAAATAATACGTCAAATCACTTTTGTTACAAGAAATAAGTAGTCTGCATGAACCTAAGTGTTTCCATTTATTTGAAATGAAGCACCACGCTTTTTTTTTTTTATTTTCCCAGCCATTTATAAAAACTAAAATTAAAAAAGGTGACAGAAGATAATGCAGTCTCTGGCTACCAAAACTGGTAACTACGTGCACGATTCTCCTGCACGCGTGATCTTCAAACAACTTCAATACCTGCAGTTATAACCTATCCAAAAGTAAAGTCCTAATTATTCTGTATCCCTCTCTGTGCTCCAGCAGAGCACTTGTAAAGGTGGCAGCTCTAGATTGCTATAAAAACAGAAATAAATGGTCAGCACTAGATGCTGAAAACTTAGATGTGATAAACTCTAGCATTAACGAAACTGGAATCAGAGAAATCTCTGCCCTGCAACAAAAAAAAGGAACGATAAGATTTTTGTGAGGAGGAAGGAGCTGGCAAAAAAAAGAGTCCGTGCAGGCAATAACGTGGTGTTGAAAGCGCGGAAACCCCAAGTGCCCAGGTGAAAGTCTCCCTGGAAAAGGCGGATACAGGCGGTAGTTCTCCTTTTCCCAAATCAACGTAACCACTTATCCAAAGTAGGGCTGGTTATTTTTTAAAGGAAAGATCAGCATCCCAAACATTCCAAGAACAAAGTAATCGGGACGTGACTCGGGACAAAAGACTTCTCCAACAAGAAAAGGTTTTCTAACAAATGTTCCAGCTCTAACAAAACCACAAACAGAAACCCTCAGCTTATCAGAGGTTACTGCTAACAATACTACCACCGAAAACCCCACTCATTCCCGTTTTCACTGAAGGATGAATATGACACTCAGCACTATAGATCTTGGAGTAACCTTTACAAGGAGCGTGTTCTCATATTGTCACTATACTAAATTGCTTTTGTTCGCTTGGACAAAGCCCGTGGCTTTCGCTGGCAGAGCTGTGAAAGCCCTCACCTCTCCACTGCCTCCCGCTCCCTGGGCAGCCCCGTTTGGCTTGGACTGTTACTGATTTTATTATCAACTGATCAAAATGTGTTTGATTTTAATATAAGTATAGAGTTAAGAGACATTTTAGTAAGAATCACTTACTTTACCTTTATTGTATTTTGAACCTAACAACCGGCTGCTACTCTCAACATTCCTTTACAGCCCCGTACCAAGGCCGAAGGGATCGGTCATAATTATGTAGTAGAAACAGTTAGAACCTAGGTAACCAGAACACAAGATGATTTGTACGCTGATTTCTAATACATACATAGGACCAGAAGAATACAAGTAACTGTCAAGGTCCAGGATTAATGGGAACCGAGGGAAACAACCGTAACAACCTGCAAGTACCTGCCAAGAAAACCGTGGTCCTTAAGCAAGAAGTAATTCCGGCAGGGGGCAGATCGCGACCACCGACTCATGGACCTCCTACTCACATTACACCCCAGACCCAATTCTGGACTTTTCTAACCTTTAC
>JAVSBS010005447.1:33183-74905 GCA_033124195.1 Coracias cyanogaster
CTCACCTGCAATGGTGCCAGGGATGGGGCAGCCACCACCTCTCTGGGCAACCTGCACCAGGCTCTCACCACCCTCAGAGTCAACAATTTCTCCCTTCTCTCTAATCTAAATCTCCCTCTTTTAGTTTCAAACCACCCCCTCTTCTCCTGTCCCAACAGGCCCTGCTCTAAAGTCTGTCCCCATCTTTCTGACAGGGCCCTCGAAGCACTGAAAGGCTGCAAGAAGGTCTCCCCAGTCAGCAGGAGATATTTATTTGAACGGTGAAACATGAATAATGAGATCACCATCACTGACCTAGCGTTAGATTAAGCACAACAGATGCAGTTCTCCAGGGCTCAGAGCACCCCAAGCATCAGGAAGACGCTTCCCCTGCGAGCAGGTCATTCCATGTGCCCATTTGCAGCATTTCTGCACCACCCTTTGGAACGACAGGCACCGATCTGGGCGCACCAGAGCTCTGACCTCCGAGACAACGCATTTCCAGAAGCTCCAAAAGCGCGGTGACAAGCCACAGCGACAGACAAGCAGCATTTTGTAGGACAACAGTTCACAGCAGAGTCTCCCCCTCTGCAGCACGGATTATAAAGCTTGTTTTCTGTTCGGGTGGGCAAGCAGCGGAGCCCACGGCTGCTCCGCGGCACTGCTTGAAGGGTGGCCACCCCAAAGCTCTGCGGGGCCGCGGCAGAGGGGGTGCCAAGGGCAGTGCCACGGGTGGCAGCTGGCCACCGCAACCCAGCAAGGGGAGGCCGTGCTCCTCATTATTTCTCTGTTCAATGAAAAAAATGTATTTCTTCAGTCTCAAAGAAGTTGAAAACACTTGTAAAATCTAGTTCTCGTAATTGTTATGTAGGTAAGTGAATTACATCTGTGTGTTTCCATGGTGACTGATAATGTAAAATAATTAAGTATGAAGAATAATGAGGAGAAAACGACTTCCTCTTTCTAAGGATTAGGGGCTCACAAATTGATTCAGTCTAGCTATTTTTAGTGCATGCAGCCTTCGCAAAGAATATCAGAAAATGATGAGTGAATTAAGCTAAATCGTATTCAAAGGCCTTCACATTGATTAGAAGACTATCTGCTGATGATGTGAAAATTAAAAAAAAAAAATCATCTTCCTTAACTTTGTAGAAATATTAACATGAGTTCTGTGCTGCCCTTCTGTGCTCTGAGGTGGGAGAGCTCCGCTCGCGCAGCGCTGAACACCAGCACCCTCGCCCGGGTACAAGGGGGACACATTCCCCAAGAAGTCTTCGCTAGAACATGGGTCACACAAAACTTGTGGCTGCAAGGTCTTGGCTGAGCTACCTCAGAGGAGGACAGCTATAAAGGATCGCCCTGCAGACACGCTGCTCTCCGTCTGTCCTGCTCACTGCAGAAGGACTTTGCTTCTGGCCAGCAGACTTGGAGCAGAAACATGCTTCCTTTTTCCTTCACGGGATTCTATACTTTATATTGCTGCGTAGGAACAAACAGCACAGAGCTGTTAGCCACTTTCTTCTTATTCATCCTAAAGTACATTTTAAGCTGAATTTTGAGTGGGACTGAAAGCCTGAAAGGTGCTGAGAGCAGGAGGATGAGAGGAAAATGATTTTCCCCCAAGAGGAGATGCTCTACGGGAAGTCAGGATCTAAGGAAACAGAGCAAGAAGCAGGTATTTTTTCTTCACTGCTCCCACAATAAAACAGCATCCATAAAGCACTTCAATTTTTTCTTCTCTTGCCATATTGATATTTTAATCTGTGATGTTGTTAATGGCTGTTGTAGAAATGCTTAACTGAAAAAACAGGTAAAATTTTCAATTCTCTGCCAACTGTGAAAATGCACCCTCCTTTAGTTTTCGTAACAAGCATTTTGTTGTAGCAATCCCACTCTGAAATTGAATTTTATATTCGTTTCTGCAAGCCCTTCGAGACATTTCTCGTAGGTATGTTAAATCTATGAGGAAAACAACAATTGCATAAAAGGAATTGCAATCTCACATACAGACTGACTTCCTGACACCCCTCAAAACCGGTACGGAGGGGTGGGGGCACAGAAGGTGCAAGCAGGGAGCTGACACCCCATCCTATTTCGGAAAGTCTGTAGAACAGCAGAACCTTTCCACAAGTTTACCCCCCTTCATCAGGGGAAGGTACAAAACCAGCTGCAAACGTTCATTCCCCTTCCCAACCAGTTTATTGCTTCTCCACCCCAGTTTGGGTAACTCTGGTAACCACAGCAATGGTGGTTTCTCAGCAGTTTTACTGCTGAAAAACTCCTTGATGTGTGCTGAAGGCCTGGTGCTCTTGGTGGGCCACCACGCAGGCTGAGACTGCCAAGAGCGGCGTCCTCTGCTAGACCTTTCCCACACCACCCTAGGGTCTACTGCAGAAATGGCAGGAGGGCCACAAATGCCCACTGGTTGGCTCCTGAGCTATGGCAAGCATCAAAAGCCTCATCAGAATCAAAGGTATCAACAGGTGTTACCAGAACCCGAAGAACCACAGTGAGGTTACAGCTCCACAAGTCTGTGTCGCGCGTTTCTGCACAGCTCTGAGAACATGAGAACATCACAGCGAGGTAGAGAGAAGTGGTCTGGACAGTGACTGGTGACCCCGCTGGGCACAACCAGCTTTAAAGATCAATACTGTTGCGGAGCACACGCAAAGGGCTACGCACTTAACCTCCTCCTACAGTATTTCTGTCTAGGAACAACGGTCAAGGAGATCTTAAGTATGTGGAATATTCATTTTCCATGTGCCTTCACCTTGAGGATTTATGAGCAACTCTCTCAGCACTCTGGAGCTCCAGCGTCAGCCAGGACACGAGCGCCCATCTCCTTCCCGCTGCAGACACTCAGACCCTTAACATCTAGTTACCTGGATACAGACTCAAACCACGCTTCTCAGTGGAAGCAGTGAACCCCTTCAAACAAAAGGTAAAAGGTGTTCCCAGCAAATCGAAATTAAAAACTTACCAAAAAACGAGTGTTTCCAGAAAAGAGATTCCGACATCGGATGCACCAACCACCACAATCCTGGTGTTGACAGACTGCTTCGATGCCAGCAGCAGCTTTCGGTTGATGTGGTTCAACGAAAAACTCGGCTGTAAAAAAACAGGTAAAATGACATAGAAATGCATAAAAAAAAAACCCAGCAAAAGCCTGCTAAGAATCCCTAAACCATCAGTAAGGCGCTGCCGTGCACTCATACTGAGCTCCTCGTGGCTCACTGACCGCACTAAAACTGTGAATTTTTTTTGTGCACAGCACAAGATGAACAGTAGATAAATGGTACTAAAATGCTGAAATGTGGGCACGTTTAGGAGGTCAGAGAAAATCAGCAGAGTTAACAGTCTAGCTTCTCCTGGAAAAGATGCCACAGAGTCTTTGTAGGAGAGCAGAAGATACCACCTCTTCTGTAATTTACCACCATTTAGCTAACACCTGGGGAACATATATTTACACAACGTTAAGGCCCCTTTTATGCCTTCTAGAGCAGTTTTTACGCTTGCTGGTTTATTACGGAAACAGTTTTACTTGTAAATTCAGTAGGAACTTAAATCTTGAGTATCTTTGTGCATTCAGCTGAAAACTCTCGTCCAAAATGATAGAATTCACCTTTTTCCTTAAAGACAGAGCAGCTGCCCTGGACGCCAGGCTCTCCAAGGAGGGAACCAGCACCTCAATGCCACCGAGGTCAATACTCCGCCCAAAAACCTTACCATGAAGTTTTTAATTACCACCTCCTCAGCTTCCATTCTTCTTAACACTGACACTGCTTAAGACAATAAACTTCCATGTATTTTGTTTTTAATTTGTGTCTCCCGGCCTCACTAGCTAACAGAGATTCTCAAGGCAAACACACAAGAAACGACCAAGAGATAATACCACATTTGGCTTTTTTTTTTCTGCCCCAACCTATATTTAGTTTTCAAGTCTCTGATGAAAGACAGGGCAACAGTAGAAATATATTCTCTATACACTAGCTGGCAGAGTAACTCAATATATGAAGAGTAAGTGTTTTATGTTAAAGCTACGGTAACAACATCAGCCTTCTCAAGAAGTACATGGCACGCAGATCCCCAAGAGATCTTTTATGCCACAGCTGAGATTTCAGCACCGCCTCACTACCGTGTAACACACTCCAGTCCTGTTCTGGGCCCTACTGGAGGATTATGGACCAATAACTTGCAAACTGTCATCGCTGCAGAGCACGCAGTTTAAAATGTGGGAGAATTAAAAGCCTTCTTTGGTCAGGCAACGTTATTTTTTACTGCCAGATAAATGTTCTTCCAGCCGCAGCTCACCACGGAGCAACGATGACATCCAGTGGTGAGCCAGATCCATCTCGGAGACCCGGCTTCCCTAAGAAAATTCCAGAAGATAAATAAAATAACACTTGGACCATATTTTTTATAACACGCTAATAGGTACACCCCAGCCTCAGCACCTGATGCTGTTCTGCAAGCAGAGATCTCACGCAGCCCACGCAGGCGCTGAGGATGCCGAGGCCCCGCTCTCGGCGTGCGAATTCCCGGGCCTGGGGACTCTGCACACCAGAACTCCGAGAGGATTTCTTTCACTGGGCACAGAGAGCTGCAACTTTTCTAGAAAAAGCAATGCCTCCTGGAGGAAAAATTAGTGGTCATGCTTCCACTGAAACGGGGTTTATAACAAAAATTAGTAAAGTGGTACAAACCCACGAAGAGAAACTCCTGGTAATCACCTAATGGGCAGAAATAACTAGAGAGGAACGCCAGCAGAGAACGGGACAACGCCAACAGACCTTGCAGCAGTGCCAAGTTCAAACACCTCCTCCGGCACGTCGTGGTGTTCGGGGCTTTAAACACGCTCCAGCAACGCCCTACAAAGCGGTAACACAATTTCCTCAGGAAGAGTCGTCTCTAATTTATGAAATGGCTTCTGTATCAGCGACACAAAGGCAGCATGCGAGCAGAATATAACCGGTTTTGTTCACCGCACAATGGCCCCAACACCAACAGCTGTCATGCTTCAGAAATCACCTTTCCAACAGCTAAGTACACTAAATGGCCCCAGGGAGTAAGGAATTAGGTGGATTGGTCCCATAATACCACCTTGTTCTAACAAAATGTCAGGACAAATGACTACATATGTTCCCCAGAGGAGTAATCAGACATCATAATTGATAGGTCAACAGCAAACTCTACCTTGTTTATTTTGTATCCAATTTATTAGATAGAACGGCGATCATTAACTGACGTAAGGGACGAAGCGATAATCGCTGCTGTGAGGAGAGGCACGCATGGCTCAAAAACATCTTTTCTTTGATTATCCCAGGGATGATTTTCCCTCCTACCCACCCTGGTAGCACCTGCCCCGCTGTGCGGGCAGAGAGGTCCCCGCGCCCCTGGGTGGCCCTCCTTCACAAACCACGGGGACAAGTCTTCCTGGGGACCACCACCCACCAAGAGGGCACCTCCAGCTGCACCTCCACACAACTGCTCACGCTCTTCCCAGAGCGCTCCGCGAGAACACAAACCCCGGTCGGCACCAGGATCCCGCCGCAGGATGGGCTCCAGAGGAGGGCTCATTTACCACATCGAAAACTCACACGTCCTTCTACCCCAAGGAACCAGCGGAGATAGATACGTGAAATAACCACGTGCCCAGGGCTCTCGTCCACCAACCAGCCCCACGCTTACACACCTGAGACCATTCTGTAGCACCTTTCAGCCCTGCTTGTAAGCGCAGGACCCTGGGCTAGTTGCAGTTTCTAATGCTAGTTGCATTTCTTAAAATATTTACAGAAATTGGTCTGGTTTTTTAGCAAACGTGCCATTTTTTCACACAGGAAGGGCTTGGGCCTTAGCCAGCCAAACACAGTGAGGTGAGAATGAGAGCTACAGCCGTGCAGGATCTACAGCATCTGAACTCTGTTACTGTAAAAACCCAGCAGAAGGAGGACAAATGACTAGCAAACCTGTTCCTACGTTAGTGCTGAGGTCAGCTGCAGGCAAACAAGAAGCTGAACAAACAGAGCGATTTTAATTTCGAGCTCCATTTGAATCACAAGGGAAAAAAAAAGAAAGAAAAAAAAAATCAATGTTTACGAAAGATATATGAACAAAGATGATTGGAAAACTCACGCTTTTCCAGCATGCTTTTCTTTTTTTTTTCCTGAATACCAGCTACATACCAGAAAAAAGGTGGAAGGAAAAAACATACAACTGTGATGAAGACTGCAGCCTGAATCATTTTGTGGTCCTTGTCAAAAAACCCCTCTTCAGTCACTGGGGCTCTCCAAAACCCGCTCACACAGATCATACCCAGCCTTTACAGACCTCCAAGGCCGTTATGAACGAAGTCAGTATTATTACACCAATCTCATAGGGATAATTGGTGATCTTCAGCTTTTGGAAAACCACTCTGTACATTCATGAGCAATTCAGTGCCGCCCCCCATGAGCCCCTGTGAAACCAGGGATTTCCTGTGGAACTCCAAAAAGCAGAGAAGGAGAGCAGAGCACAGACACACATATTTAATTTCCTTGCAGAGCCACCGTTACCATGGCAAGAAACTGCTCCTTTTCCCTTTTAGCATCAATATTTGGATTCCTGGCCCAAAGAGGGCTGGACAGTTCAGGCTCTCATGAAGATCTCCTGATTGTTTGCTGCCCACCTCACAAGGACAGAGAGCTGAACTCTAAACAGTGCTGTTTTCAGAGAGGTCAGTTCTTCCCCAACTTTCAGGGAAGAAAGGGATGTGCAGGAAGGCGCAGGACCCTGATCAAAGCCACTCAGGCTGGCAAGGGGGTAAAGGTGATGATTTTATAGCGTGTTTTATAGACACATGGCTGGCTCTCAGGGTTCGTTTCCCTCGATTTTCAGATAATGAAATCTGCTTTATGGAGACCAATTCCCATCTGTTATGAAAGTCACTAATCCTGACAGCAGTCATGGCTTCCCAGCTCATCTTAGTTTCTGTTTATTTCTATCCCACAAGGTATTCTTGGAGGGGTGGAAGGCAGATAGTAAATAGAAATATTTTTCTGGGCAAGATTCAGAAGGAAAATAAAGAAAATGTAGCAACACCTAGGAACTTCAGACTGAAGTACCTTCTGGCTATTACCTAGCTGGACTCTCCACACCTCTCTCTGCTGGTTGCACCCACCCTGCACAGAGACTCCCGGCAACAGGGAGCATTTCCTAAACGTACTGAATGCATCGAAAAACCTAAGATGTGCATTAAACTGAAAGCTTTATAAAAAAAAAAAAACCAAACTTAAAAAACACCATCCCGTTTCACCATGAAATTGATGAACAGGAGGTAACCAAGTAACAGCATGAGGGTACAAGAGGAGATGGGTCTGCACTGGCGACAGAGACGTCGCACAGGGACAGCAGCTCCAGGTCTCTGTTCTGTAACAACAAACGTCACCTCGCCGTAGAAAAAAATACCTCTGTCCTCCTTACAAGTGGGAACCAGGCTGCTTCCAAAGTCAATCTGCAAAATGCTTTGAAAAAGCTTTAAAACAAGCCTGACCTGTTTTGAAGCCAAAATGACTATTTCAGTTGGCGGCAAATGTCATTAACACCTGTATGGTACTGACACCCTGCTTTCAAAATAAAGATAGGTCATCTTACTTTTAATTTCACACATGCACATAAGTGGTAAACATTCAGAGCATTCCTGTTAATGATGCCATCTGGTGCCTCCCATAATTGTGTAATATTCAGCCTTCCAAACAAGATGTAATGGCAGCAGCACACACAACCCACTGACATTTACAGTACGGAAATTTATCATCAGCCATCAGCTCAGAACGACTCTGTTTGCATGACTACCGGTGCTATAAAATCATCACCTTTACCAACCAAGTGGAGGTGTGATAAATAATGGATTTTAATCCATGCACATACTACAAAAGCATTAAAAATTCATTAGTCAGGCACAATAGCATCTTAAGCAATAGTTACTTCTTTAAAAATTAATACTATTTCCTGGTTAAGTGAAAACCATACGCACCAGGCCTTTGTCTGCAATACCAGTGTGCTCGTATACCAATTATAACACGCAGGAATGCTTCTGTTTTAACTTCGACACAAGAGTTGTCATATTTAAGAAGCGGGGAATTCTCTCTCCCATCCTACCCCAACTCTCTTTGCTATATTTATTCTCTGTTATCTTAGTAGTGGCTTAATGATTGAAAATAAAAAAAAAATCCATGAAAAACCTTTGACATTTTTGCCACGTTCAAGATTCAGATCCTGTTCATCTTTTTCCAGTAAGAAGTACCCAGGAAGGTGGAGTCAGGCATGTCCCGTACACATGAGGTCTTCTCATGGACCTCTATCCCACTAAGGTCCTCCAAGGTCTTTTCAAGTCAGGCCGACTGACTTGCGACTTCAGAAAAATTTACAATCTCCAGTAGCAGAGGTGAGGCGTTAAGATGGAAGTTATTTCTGTTGGGAGGTTTAACTACAGCACTGCTGAACCACGCCGGAATGAAAGCCCGGCCAGAGCTTGCTGCCGGGAGTCACTTCCCGGACATCTATCCAGCCACCCCAGCAACTCCCAACTCTTGGACAGGTTTAAATCCAATGAGCTCAGAGAGCACAAAGTGGTGCCGAGCATCTGACCCCAGCATTTTGCCTGACGCTCCTTCACTTGCTACCTCTTGCCCTCACTTAAAACATTTCCTGTAATGCACCTGCAGCATCACTTAAGAACTAGAAAATTAACAGAAAAAAAAAAAAAGTGTGTGGTTTGTTTCTTATCCTCCAAATAAATTTATGCAATGCTGTATGGGATTCTGCACTGCTTTAATAACTGCTCTGCCTTCTTTTTATGAGCTATAGCCAAAAAAACCCAGTTCTGAACCGCACAATAAAACCTGGCAGCTTGAATGCAGCTGTGAAATAAAAATAAATATACAAAACCCAATTGCATGAATAATAATGGAAGGGCAGAAACAAGAAAATAATTCAACAGATGTGTGACATTTTTGTTCTTCATTGTGGCTCAGTTATTCTTGTTAATCATATCACCTATTCTTCCCTTTTATTGATAACTACATGAAGCAGATGGATAACAGAATGCTTCCAGATGGTGAGAACGCAAACAAGTTTATAAATTGTTTATTTATGAAGAAATCATTAAAAATTATTTAATTATCTATAGCTTTCTACTCCACCAATAATCACATGCGCCACAAAGGCCAGCGGCACTCTGTAAGATATTTAGTATTCTGTTGCAACCAAGTGTTTTTTAAGGTAACGCGCCTGAAACGACTGACAGATGTGCAAAACACAATAATAATCCAATCGGTTTTAACACTGTGGGAATTAAAGATTTCGAATCTTTGGATCTTCTGCCAGCTGGCCCTTGGATACCGGTTGGCGATTCAGAACACACACACACACAAAAAAAATTCAGAGGTTTCCTTTTGATTTGGAGCAGCTGTAGAAAGCGTTTGATGTAATGAGCAGCCAGGAGCCGTTTCAGGGCTGTCCCGAAACCCTGGAGCACGGCAGATGCGCGGCCTGACGCGATTCCGAGCTAGCGCGTGGAACCTCCGACGCGCTTGATGCGGAGCCACGGGCCGAGATCTGACAGAGGAACCACGAGAACCAGTTACCACAGACTCCATTTCTGGTGCTCATCCGTCTGCGCCAACCGATGCAGACCTGCAGGAAAAGCACCTCTCCAGCAGGGCCGAGGTCCACCTGGATTTGGAACACACGGGAATCAGCCGAGGGCAAAGCTTTTCTGGGTTAGACCAACGCTTTCGCTCCTGGCTTTGGAGTCCTCGTGGGTCCTGGCCGAGTTATCTGTCCTGGGTCAATAGCTGTGAGCGAATATTTGTGCTCGCAAGCGGGCTGGAGCCTACTGAAGAGCTGCACAAGCTGGTGGAGCCCCAGGGCTGCCAGTGTGCCACAGAAGGGCTACAGAGATACGCACGCACCCACCGAGAGCTGTGCTTAGACACCGAACGGCTGAGCTGCTGAGCCCTGAGCTGCTACCGGTGGAAGCAAGAAAAGGAGAAGGATGGCTCAAAAAAGGCTGGGACAAGTGGAAGGGTGCTGAAAAAGCAGCAGAGGAGAGGCAGATGTTGATGGCTAGGTATCAAGGGGCATCTTGTGGGTATCAAAGCAAGAATTTCACTACAACCATCTCCATCAAAAGCAACAGATACTCAAGCGACTAATTAGGACAAGCAGTCAAACGGAAAATCTTACATTTCTGGAACTGACTCGCCTTTACAATCCTGGTGTCGGAGTTTATGTGAGGAAGTCCTGCCACTGTGGCAGAGCTGTCTGAAACAAGGATTTCTTAACTTCGTAACAAGTACTAACCCGCCCTCCAGCTTCCATGGGTTAGCACCAGAAATAAGCCCTGTCTAACGTGGAAGGGCAGAGCCCCCTCGGCTAAAACAAAACATCCAAGATCTGAAAGCAGCACCAGCCTCTCACTTTTACGAGCATGCTCCATCCCCTACGGTAGGATCCCTCTGAAGTTATAAAGCTTTCCCAACGTATGGTGGCCAAAGGTCATTCCACTCACTCAACAGAAGAGTCAATTTAGCTTTATATGGTTTCAAATTCTCGGTGTTTCAGAAAGCTACTGGCAGCAGCAGCGGACTAGCTTTATCCTCAAGTTACCACCTGGGGATCAACCCCAGATGTCAGTTTTGATAGAGCACGGTCTGTCAAAAATCTATAATTAATGCCGGTGCATATGCAGGGATACTTACACAGTGGCCAGCCTTTCTTTTTTTGAGCAAAACTTCATTACTGAAAAATATTACATATTTTAGTAGAAACCCATTAAACTGTCAAGATTTTAAACTATTATCTCACTGCCTACAAGTCTCAGAAATCCTCAGGAATAACCTGGGAACGGAGCAGACAACAGATCTGTGAATCTCTCAAACACACACGGTCTGACTTTCCAACAAAACTGCTAAAATGAGCCCTTCTAGTAAGGGAGCAACAGTTCATTTTAAAGATAAAATAAGAAGTAGTTTAAAGAAAAGCACCAGACAGTTTATTCTGCCGAGACGAGGAAGGCAGGGATGGGCACGTGGAGGGAAGACTGTTCAACAAAGCCGAGCTCAGACCAACGGCCTCAGCCACGTTTGGATTTTGCTTTGCCAACTGCTGCCTAATTAAGAGCTTTGGATGCCAAAAATGACTAACTGTGAAAAGGACAGCACTAAAAATATTATATGGGAGCCCATCTCAGCCAACTGGAAGTTAGCAGACAGACATAAAGCTTCCTAATTATGTTTCTTTAGGAAATTACAGCTACCTACTGAGAGCATCCATCACTAATGGTGTTTCTGCTAATACTTCAGCTTTGCTAGTTACTCTTGGGAAGAACCGTCTCCACATCAGAGTTTAGTTACTTAAAAATGCAAGAGGAAGGTGTAAGTTACTTAAAAAAATGGAATGAAGAGACTTTCCATTTAGAATTGCATGAGTGCTACGCAAATAAGAGCTGTTTGCTACTGAAAACAATCCTTTATTTGGCTGTCAAATCACTCCTGATATTTTGAAGCGTTCTTCATGTGTGGAAGAAACTTGACTTTGGGACTGAAAAGTAGCATTTACTCAAGCAATTTCTCCAGAAATAGAAGCACGACATTGCCTTTTTTCCACTTGCAGAGCGTAATATCTAGGTCAGCTTACCACGTAGGCAGCAAGTCAGAGCATTTAAAGTCTTTCCAAAGCAACACTACGAAAAAATACCATTAAAACGTGAGCACGCAGCATGTAAACACCAGAGTTGGGTGACTGCTGTTCACAACGTGCCTCAGATTCAAGCTCAGAGGAAGCGATGGTGGCGCCGGAGCGAGGCCGGGATCGCGCGGGTACGGACACCATGTTCAGTGTAATTAAGAAGCAACCTATCAACACAGCGATGGTAATGCCACCCCATCTGCCAAGCCCTGCGCTCGCTGGCACGCCGCCTCCAGCCTGCTGCTGCTTCTGTTACCCACCTGATCCTTGGAGACCTGCTCTGATGGAGCATTTATGCCAAGCTCTTCCAGAGGATAGACAATCTGTCGTCTCGGTCGCACGGGAACCATGTAATGAAGGGCAGATGTCAGGGAACGGGCGCAGGGGCTCTGAAACGAGGAGACAGCGATCTATATTTCAGCCGCGAGGATGTCAGAACAGCGCATCGCAGATGTCTGCTGTATGGCTCTGCAGATACTAAATTCTTAGCTCTGTTGGCTAAATCTGAGAGAAAAATCAGCAAATAAACAAACATACTCAGAGCAGAGGAATGAATTGCAGATAATTCCTGACACTAATGAAGATAATTATGAGAGTAATTACATTACTATCTCTGTGGGAATGACAGATAAACAAGTGGTTTGGTTTATGGGATTTTTCAGCACAAGTATTTTCCCCAGGAGGATATTTTTCTCCATAGTGATCATGAATCAGCTTGATTTGACCTCATTAAGCTATGTTATCTGCTTAGGGCTAACCTTTGCTTGTTTGGCAAGGAACGGTTATGAATTTATATAGAAATTCTATACCGACTAAAATGTCAATTCCATCCGAGTGATAAATGTTAATAAACTGGCATCAACTCGGAGTGAACAAAACCCCTAACGCTAATGTGCGTCGCATGGGTCATTAGAAATAGCCGTGTTCCATTTATTACAGCGCGACTGGCTCTGTCATCATTGACAGCACAAACGGGAAAAAATAAATAAAGAACTACAGGAAATAGAGAATGAACATTAATGCAAAACTAAATTACACTGAAGAACGGTTCCATCAGCAAATACTGAAAAAACTTGATGTTACCATGTTGAGAACTGAGTAAAATATCACATTTACCGCTTATTAGAAAGCCATGATAAGCTAAAGTAACTTAAAGGAACTCTGTGGCCTGGAACGACACCAAACTGAAATAATCAGTAAGATTAAACTTTTCTCTTCCATCCACTGCCACCAAACTGCATTTCTGTAAATGCCTCTCAAGACTGAGAACCTAATGCTACGCAAGGACATTGGTTCCTCAAGAGAAAACTCAATAAAACCCCACAGAAGTGCAGAGTAAAAACAACACCCTTCTGAAAACGGGCCTGTGTCTAACCTGTGAGAATTCCCATGCTCCAAACGGTGGCGATTTGAAAGAGGGGACTCAGGGCAGCCTCCACCCAAAAGCAAGGGGCTCGCCGTGGCCAGCCGTGCAGACCCCCCGAGTTAGGGACGAGCATCTCCAGAGGGCAGTTCTCTCCGTCCCCAGCAGGCCGCCGGACAAGCTGCCCTCCGGCCGCAGTGTGCTCTCCCCGGGACGCTGGCAGGAGCCCAGGGGATTGGCCTGGGCCAGAGAGCACCTTCAGATGGCTACACATCCAGGAGAGGACATGCTTGTGTTCCCTCTTCTGACATGTGACTGGCGACAAGACACATAAATGAGTATTTTTTTAAACGATCTTTTATTTTGCTTCCACAAATGATGGGAATTTCTTCTCAGAATTGCATTTTCTCACACAGCATTAGGTTCTTACGGTTGTCCCGTGGCTCTTGCAGAAAGACAAGCCACATTTTCTGTGACAATGCCTAAGTCTCACTGACCTTTGACGAAATACAGTCTAGAGCTCCTAAATCTCTTCTGAAGGGTTCTTATAAACCACCTGGATGTGTTTTTAATTTCCTCATGCCAAGTTATGCCCAGAGACATCACTCCTCTTTTCTTCCCTGCCCTCCACTTCACCCTGGATCTACTCGACACCGGTACCTCTCAGAATCCACTCCACAGCTGCGTGGTGGTGTGTGGGACACTACAACCTGATCAGGTTCGAGTCTTAAACTATGACAGGAAATACAAATAGCTGTTAAATATAAAGACACAACAGGTGCTTTATCCCTTGTCATTCAGAACCTCACTGGTGACCGATCTGCAAGTGACAAAGGTACACCAGGTGTATTCACAAGCTAAAAACAATTAAAAACCATTATGTTGGTTCCACTTGATGAGCTGCGAGTTACTTGTTTCTTCACCTACACATCCAACACAAGGGCAAGAAAAAGTCACACCCCAATGACAGCTTACAGCTCGGGCACAGGGTCCTGGGAACACTGGATGGTTGCTACTTTGTTCTAGAACCGATCTGATGGGCATAGACAGGAAAGGGCAGAAAATTCGCAATCAGCACTACAGCACATCTATGGAGGGGGCTGACAACACACAACAGCCATACCCCAACCTACATGTGCAAGCAGCAGATCTACTTCTCCCAGAAACATGAGGAGGTAGCAAACAAATTATTCCTCTACCACGCAGGGCCAGGTACTAACGTGTGTAACTCGAGACCCCCAACTACCTTTAGAGAACAGCTGCCCCAAGATTCCCTATGTTCAACTGAGAAACAGATGCTGGCAAAGAGTGACCCAGCTCGGCAGGAGCCACCCCCAGGAGAGCTTCTCTCTCTTCACAGACCAGGTGACAATACATGATTATCAAAAACACAAATAAATTTCTCCTTACCTTGCCTTCCACAGGCTGTGGATAAATAGGATAGTAGAGAGAAGATTTGTGGGCCAGGCGAAGAATCTCCTTTAGGAAGTGTTTTGTATAGTGATGAAACGCAGGTTTCAAGACCAAGTTGTAAAGACGTCCGTGTTCCTCTTGCTGGTAGAGATTAAAATCAATAAAATCTTCAATGCTGTAATGTGATCGAATATACTCAATATCCTGGAAATCAAGGATTTGGAAATCAGCAGTGATGAAACACCTACACTGACAATATTTTAGCAAGTGCCAAGGAGTTGCTTTCCTTCCATTAAGCAACTAAATTTGAACACAGAAATTAAGTGCCTTTGAGAGCTGTTCTCAATTAAAGCACAGACTGAACACACTTTTCTTGAAAAATCTTTTCATTGTATCAAAATCTATTCTTGCAGCTTGCCCACCTTTATTTATGGGGATGCATATCTGACCCTTTCACACCAGCGTCTGACACAGGCTAACAGACATTCACAGAGAAAAATAACAGAAAAAGCTCTTTTTTGCTGAGTTCAAGACAGAGAAGCCTGGGCTGTCCTCTCACAAAATTTAAACTGAGAAAGGAGAATTGTACAGAGAATTCTGTAGAATTCCAAGAAACGTGTAAGAAATGGCCTGTGACGAGTCTTCCCTGCTGAAGTGACACGCTGGGATCTCTGCACATTCATACACCCAAGAGAAGTTGCTACATCCTCTTAGCTCCATGCTCTTAATATAATTGAGCTAATTTTTGATAATAAGAGAGACTATTCTATTTTAAAAACTGAGCATTACACCTGCTGAACAATCTGCCATCTGCCTTTTCAGTCACAGCAGAATGCCACAGAAGTAAGCCTTAAAGAATGTTTACTTCTTCAAGAATAATGAGCAACCTTTTCCTTTTTTTGTGCTCCATTAGAGCATAACCTTTTATCTGCTTCAAAGTGATTCATGAGCACTCTGAATCTGCTGTTGGAGAAAAAAAAAAGTTCAGAAAGCTAATGTAGAAGGACAACTACTACCCATTGCAGTGCATGCTGCAAAACCGCTTATTGACTTTGCAAATTAGGGGGCAAAATAGGTGATTCTGAACATATTTATAGGCGGGATGGCTTTGTGCTAAAGAACCAACAATAAGTGTAGGAGGCATACTTTCAGAACACAGCAGCAGCTTCTTGCAAATAACAGGATGATTTTTTTTTCACCTGTGTGTCAATTGCCATCTATGAGAAGGGGAATAATAAGAGAAGGGGAGAGAGAAAGAAAAGCATATAAAAGAGGTATACTTTGTATTAGGTACATGTAAAACATGAAACTCAGCCTTTAGGGTCAAGAGCAATGCGTTACAGTCTTAGCACAGCACAGAAACAGAAGTTACCATTTCATCTCTAATGGTGGAAAAGCCAACTATTTGATCCAAAACTTCAGCTACAAAGGCCTGGACTGGGACTCCATCCTGCAAGGCAAAAGCAACACAGGCATGTTTCCTATTTCATTAGTCATTTCTCTTTTTAATCCTCTGTATTTCACCACACCGTCTCAGCCGAAATACTCTCCTCCCAGGACAGGGATTATGGGTTGGATTAACTGCCAAGTCAGGCTGGGTACAGCCAACACCGACTGTTGGTACTGACCGGAGTACCCACATATAGTAGACTATATACCCATATATAGTAGACTAGAGTAATGCAACACATTCTGGATGTTTTCAGCTGTATTTATCTATACTCTTGTACAAATATTTGCAACACAGACTCACCGGATCCCTTCGAGCCACAGTAAATATCTTCAGGTCATTCAATATACTTTCATTCAAGCCAATGTTTTCAACGAGCATTTTGGCACCAAGCAGGTCATTGGTTATAGCCTTTCTTACATTAAATGACCTATAAAAAAAGGGAAAAGAGAGAGTAATAGTTAACTCTGTGAAAAATTAAAGACATTTCCCACACTTCAGACAACACGCCTTCACAAGCACCAAATACACGTCTTGTAGAAATTGAAACTGGTTGCTATATGACTGTTGTTCTGTAATTAATTTATTTAATACGGCGACAGTATAAAAGTCTCTGCGCAATACATACAGCCAGCAACACGTTAGCTACCAACAGGAATATCCTGGCACTTATCTAGTTGACTCAAACTGTTATAAAATAACTTCCCACCCGCTAATTATGAAATAAATTTACTTTGCAGTGACAGTCTATGGCAGCTGAGGAGCTCTCATGTTGCCTGTTACAGGCAGGGACCCTTCCAGGTTAAACAAGGCTCACAGAATAAAGACTATGGACTGAATTACAACTTCATTCCCAAAAATTAAGTTAAAAACCTTGTGATTCATGTAGTGCAACTTCCATTCCCATTGTTCCTGTTTCCAATTTACACTTGTATGTGCTACTCTTCAGCCTAAGTCAGAGTGACACGCGGACGGACGTTGTGGAATGTGGTTTTAACGATCAGCACTCGTACCTTAAAGCCCCAGACATCTGACGTGGGAAGTTTCACAGCTCAACCTCTGTGATCATTTTCAACTCGATTATCTGAGCGCTCAAAGTCATGCATTTGATTAGGAATTACAAACTAATCCTGAACTTCTAAATGATCATCAGCTTAGCTTCCACATTCGTTAATACACTTCCACAGGCAGTTAATTGTGAGATCACGCAGGCGATGAGGACAATGGTCAGCAAGACCAGCAGTATAGTCCACTGTGAAACCCACGAGCGTGCTACCACTGAGCCCAGCACGTGAGAGTTTTTCTTCCCACTCATGTCCAGTTGAAACCATTTTTAATAAATATAAAAACCCTAAACCCACCGGAGCCACTGTGAGCATGAAGTAGCAGAGAGGACAATCCAAGGTCTGTGCTCATTTCTCCTCCAGCAGTGAATTAACTCATTCTATATGCCTGATTCCTTTGACTGCTCAGGACCAGGATGCTATTACTATTATTATGCTTTTTAGTGAAAATTGAGGGAAAGTGTCCATTAAGCATTTCAGCCTATGCCTTGTCATCTGTTATTTTTTTCTCCTTCACCGTTAAGTAGCAGACCTACACTTCCATTTCCTGCACTCCTGCTTTTCGTGTACTTAACACTTTCTCTTATTCCTTTAACAACCTTCACTAATCAGTATCTCATTTTGTGCTTCTGCCTCTTCTGATTTTGCCCTTTCATGTCTTCATATTCCCATCTCCTTACCCCTGTTTTTCTTTCAATCCATTTACTGTCACTTCCTTTTCACTCACATGCCTTTCGAAAGCCCTCAGTGCAAGTACAATATATTGATCTTCTACTTTTTCATATTTTGGTTTTATCTAAGAGTATCTGTTGGTGTGCACTGAGGGTTTTTTTTGCTCTTCAGAAACTTTCCAAAAGCTTCATCTGGTTTCTCCCATAGCTCTTCCCACCCTGAACCCCAACAAAAGGCTATTTTTCCTTACTTCCCAGCACAGATGCAGAGAGGGGGGGGTTGAAAAACGCGACTAACGACCCTATTCTGATTTCATGGAAGGGCTGGTACCATTTGGAGTACGCACAATTTAATCAGAATTGTCAGGGTTTTTAAAAACCTTGATAACAAGTCTAATTTTGATGGAACTCGCAGGAGGACGTATGACTACCAATCCTACTGGTGGATTACTGAACAGCTGTGGCCGAGATTAGCAGGAATTACTCCAGTGGCTCTCTCTCCAGCCAGCTGGATTCTTGCGCAGCGCACACAAGCCCAACTTCATCCCATGGTAAAAAGCTTCCGCACAGCTCCAAGAGAAGCCGGCCAGCTCCTGCGTGAGCTATTTGTGCACCACCAACGGTGATTAAGTACGCAATTAAAACAAAAGTATTTATCTGAAACCACATAGTATTTAGCTACATTAAGATGAAAAAAAAAAAAAAAAGGAAAAGTCTCTAACTGTTCCACTATTTAAACTCGGTGTTTGGGCCAGTATGGGCTTATTATACAAACAAAGCACGGAAAAACTCATACCATGTAACAGCAGTCACAGCAAGAGGTTTTGTGTCCCAGTTCACCAGTACTTCAGGCTACAGAAGCGTACGAGTATCACAAAAATTGAAAGTTAAGAAATAAATGATCGAATACAAAAAAATAAAGAGATAAATTATATAAAACGGATACTCAACAAGGACGTTACTGCTGTGTTTCATGTTCCCAAAATGCATTACTGCATTTCTCTTCAAAGAATTATACCATGTTTCCAAGAACTAAATCTCCACCAGGCTTTCCAGTAGCAGCATTACACAACCCGAGCCAAGCCCCGAGGGCCAAACGCTGCACCACGTTTCTCTGTTGGCCTTGGTCCACAGCGAGGGACCTTGAAGGAGCTACTCGTCCAGACCAGTGGAGATATGCTGAGCAGGTTTAGGGTTCATAGAATAGAATCATAGAATGTTTTAGGCTGGAAAGGACCTCTAGAGGTCATCTAGTCCAACCTCCCTACACAAGTAGGAACATCTACCTAGGTCAGGTTGCTCAGAGCCTCAGAGCACTCTGGTTCACTCCAGATCAGGAGGCAGGACAGCTGCCGTAACACCGCTAAAGAATAAGGGATTTAGCACATGACTCACTTGAGCAATCCCGCATGGTGGAACACATAAAGCTCACGACCAACACTGGAAGTACAGAAAGGGACAACTCGAACAAAACTCTGGATCAGGTGGAACTCTGGTGCATGATGTGGCACGAGGATGACACAGAAGTCTCTGTCCTGAAAAAGATGCGCAGGCAATACAGGCTCTTAGCGATCTCAAGATAAGCTTCACACAAAAACTTCTGACTAGAGGGGACAGGAAGAAAACAAACTGAATGCAGCACATACAACACACAGACACTCCAAGTGCTGCTCCACCTAGCTGACTTGACGTCTGGGCACCAGAGAGGAACCAAGGAGCCCAACACCAAGCTGGCTCACAAAAACGGGTCTTTTAACTCCCACAGTAAAGACTTATTAGTTAATATCTGGATATTCCCAAACAGCCCTTCCCCTCCCACCCCCCTTCTTCCTTAGCATAGAATATTTTGGTCGGAAGGGACCTACAAGGATCATCTAGTCCAGCTGCCTAGCAGGAACACTATCTCTACACCCACATCTTTAGGGCTAACATTTTCCCATAAAAGGTCCTTTTTTTCTCCCTTACTATCCTTCTGCAGCACAATTGCAGGACAACGTACATCTGTCCGGGATCTTTTGCCCGTTTGCAGCCAAGTCAGCCCACCAACCAAGGCAGGACGTCCTAAAAGAGCGAGCGTGCAGGCAGCGAGTACACACGGGCTGGCTTTGCACGGCACGCAACAAATTCAGCGCTGCTGGTGCGCATACCCGACCGAGACGCGCTGCATCGGCAGGCAGCGTAACCCTCCAGAGACCTGTGCTCTGAGGAATGCAGGAATCTCCCCTGAACGCTCTCAGATGGAAGAGAGCATCCTCTGGAGATAAACGGCATGCCACGAATGACTGCGGCCGTTCAGACTGCTCCAGCGCTCCCTGCCACCACCAGCTACGGCACTAGAAACTCACAGCTCTAGTTGCCGCACGTTCGCTTTGCCTAAACACAAACCTTCTGTGCCACGGTTTAGCCTATTGGCAAACAGCACAGATTTCCTTAATCGTGCTGCTTTCTAGGCTTTAAATCTGTCTCCTTTAATGTTAAGGCATCGTCTCTACGTGCTCTGACAACCACGCTGCCGTCCCACCACGCGCACACAAACGTTAGAACTTTGGTCATACGTACTGGGAAAAGCTTGAAAGCGTAATGCAAAAAATCCAGCGACCTGCAACCAAGAATAAACATTGTTACATAAAGCATGTATCAGAAAGATTCTATACATCTTGAGATTCACATCCCTGTCAGCTCAAGGAACATTTATTCACAGATGGTTTGTCGCTCACCTATGCAGATGTTGCGTGCTGCCCAGATGTTGTTGACTTTAGTGCCTAAAGCATCACTAGCAACAAGAATTAACCTGAACGTTCGGAATAACACCAAAACACTAGGCTCTTTGCTGAACGGAAAAAAGCAAGTTGGCTCTCCCATTGGAGACTCCAACATTTTCCAGAAGTCGTTCCTGGACCGTCAGAGCAGCACTAGCAGACAGCAAACACTACTCGAGGTTACAAACTGTTGCTGCCATGTTCCACAATATTTTCCCCCAGTTCTGAGAGTCTGTCACTATCTGTTGCTAAACCTGCCCTATGCACCTTCTCAGACTAACAGGAACATCAATACTTTGCAATTGTTTTTGAACAGTTTTCCTTCCCACTTTTCACCTGCTGATTTAGAGTAATTCCTCTCTTTTCCATGGCAACAGTGAAATGTGAGACAGGAGGAATCAAACAATTTTGTCCTGTTCTCCTATATGCAAGGATATCAGGGCTCTAAACCCACCAAATAGTTATGCTGAAGCTTTATAAAATACTTCTCACCGTACAAAATGTGCCTTCTGAAGAAATTCAATACGGATGTATATTACCTAAAAATACTGATAAAATCTCTCCTGCCTCCAGACCTGTAAGTACATTTCCTTTAATTACTTCACCAGTGATATTACTGAACAAAGAGAGAAGTAATTTCTAATTAAACTATCTATCATTGAATTAAAACTTCTTTTAAAAAAAAAAGCTGTAAACACAGATTTCTCAGCTCCGAGGAGAGGATCTTGTATGAGTTACTCTTAGGACAAGTCTTCAGAAAGGCATGCTATCTCCTCCACATAGATACCCATCTCGGAATCCAAACCATTCCAGAGATGCCTCCAGGAAAAAAAGGAACAGGACTGCTGAACGATGAACACAGCGAAGATACCTTGAACAGAAACGACAGTGGTGCGTACGGAGGACTGAAGTCAGAAGGGGGCAAAAAGTGACAGATCTTTATCCTAAGCAGGATACTACGAGCAGAGAACTCAACAAGTCTACAGAGAGATAATTTCCTGACATAAGTAACAGTCACTCCAGAGCAAGTCCTGCAACTCAGTATTATTTTAAAATAAAGGGGTTTTTTATTCTGGAATAGTTAACTTGCCTGAGCTTTATTTTAGACTAGATAGTCCATAAGTTAACTATTCTGGAACAGGCTCTCCGCAGCGCGATTGTTTTATCGCATGTACGTTGATCAGGGTTTCACCACAGACTTGTAGCAGGGCATTTCTCTTCCCTCCTTAACCCATTCCAGCTATATTACTCAGTAAATATGTGTCAAGAAAGCTGTGTGTTTGCTTTGCTTTGGTAACTTTGTGTATTTGCATTTATAGCAGGTTCAGTCTTTCATACCTTTGGGTAGGCCCCTTCCTCAGTCAAGAAACACCTTAGCAAATAGAATGGATGGATTCCAGGAAATAGATGGATTCTAGAAAACTGAACCAATTCTCTCAGCGATGGGAGACTGGGAGTTTAGAAATGAGAACACCTGACTGAAGGGTTAAAGCCAGCTCTATTGCCCCGTGAAACGAGATGACCAGTAGCATCTAGACCTTTTCGCAGTAAGACAGCTTTGGAATTAACGTTTCTTCAGAGGAAGAAGTGCCCTTCTTCCACAGTTTCAGCTAGCATTTTTCCAGCAAAAATAAATTCTTAACTTTTTGTCCCCACAGTCTTACCAGAGATGGGAAGTTGCAGCCAGAGGTTGAAAATTTCAGTAAGTTCTTAGTGAAGGTAGAAGTGAAGGGGGGGGCGGAAAAAGGTCAGAAAAAATCCAACTTAAGTGCAGCAGGTGCTGTTGCTTTCAGGTTGTCCAATGTTGAAAACTGATTTTAGGTCTGGGAAAACAGCAACTACTCCTCTGTACTTACCTGGTTTCATGCTTCTCATCAATACAAAACAGACAGATGCAGAAAGCGTTTGAAGCTCCTCTATACACTGGATGAAAAGCGCCTTCTTCTGTCCCAAGGAGCAGTGTGGCTGAGGCTTTGAAATCTTTGGCGTCATCTAATGAGAGTTCAGTGTGGGACACAGTAATGGCTCCATCTCCCTGCAGTAACAACAGACAAGTGAGCGCTTACGACATCTCAGAAAGTACCTTCTCTTTTAAATTAAAAGGTCTTGCATTATTCCCATCTTAGAGCATTCCAAGCAGACACACAGCGATGCACTTTTTACTTGTCACATTTTGACAAACACAGAAGTTCAAGGAGGCATTTTTAATGTGATACCTGTTTATGAAACACTAGATAAAAGTGGCCTTTAAAAATATACACATTCTTGCTGAAGAGCAATGTATTCACAGACTAATAGTTACCATCAGAGTTCCTCTGTGAGGGAATAAAATATCTTTCAGAAATGCTTCTATGTAGAAAATAATGTTTCTAGATGCATACTGAAAATACGTGAAAGTTAAAAACATGTTATATGAAAGAAAATGGGATGGATGCAGAGAATATTGTGGAAATGGAAATGAACAATAATGGGAAGAAAACCAGAGTGGCTTTGATATAGTACTGAGAGATAGACTAAAAGACAGATGCAACCATATCAAATTTCTCGGGATAAATTCTCTGCAGATTCATGCTGCACCAATACCTTTCATAGTAATGGTCTTTCATCAAGTTGAGCTTTATCCAACAGAAGAGGTACAGATAGAACATGTGCTTCAGTTCTAAAGCTTTCCAGCCTTAGCTTCCCATCAGCAGCAGATTTTTAGCTCAGTAACACAATCAGGTGAAACTCTTGGGACGCGCAGATCTACAGCGCAAGAGGAGTCCCGCCCTGCCGGGACAGGGACACTCTCCACCGCCGCAGAGGAGCCCGGTTTCAAAGCTCTGCTTCCACACGCCTCTACTCAGCAGCAGACCTGCACGAACAGACCCCCAGCCTCTTCCTCCTCTCACTACCGTGTTCCCATCCCCTGCCGCCTGGCTGCTCGTGTGGAATTGGATGGGAAAACTCATCCAGCTCATAACCACAACCACCTCCATCCAGACCCAGCTAGAGCAGCTTCAGATCTCGGCACAACCGCAGGTCCCGGCGTGGGCCAAGCAGAGGACAGCGCAGGAGGGGAAATAAGAAACACAGCTCGTCCTGGCAGCCTCCGCCCTTGCTTCTAAAGGCTTCTAAAGTCCCCGGGAGTGCCATGTTCAGCGGCGTTACCTGCACAGCTGCCTCCCGATCGTGGGCGTGCTCAACGTCTCGAGATGGAGCAGACGCTGCTTCTTGACTTGTTTGGTCGCTTTTATCTGTGGCTGAGTAATGGAAAAGAAAAAGGCATCAGGTTTAAAAATGGGAGTCTAACCCTCGGAATGACAGCAGTAACTACAGTGTGCCAGAGTCCTGCTACTGAAAGGTTTGTTTGTTTTTAACAACCACAGTTAAAATGGACCCTCTAATAGTTACCTGGCTAGAACTTCTTTGCACTATTTGAGTTTAAGGCAAAAAAACCCAACCAACCAAAAAAAGGTTGTAAAGTAAGAAAGGTTGTAAAGACCGTTTGGAAGCAATTCCTAACACATGTATGATACAGAATAATTTTTTACCCTATCTGAAGAGAAAAAGATGAGCCATTAGTGCACTGACTGGTATCTTAAACCCCGGGCCTCTCGCTAACTGGTGTTCTGGTATCGTGAGTACGAGCAGGGGCTCTTCACTCTCCAATTAGTCCTCCTAAAAGGACTGAAATTCAGAATAAATCCTAGTCTAGCCAGAACCCTTACTTACTGGTGCAAGCAGGGACAAGAGACGGGGATTTAAATTCCCTTCTCAGCTGCTAAACCTAACTTACTCTCTAAACCTCATTTTACTTCTCATAAAAGGTGGTTACTCTCTCTTCAGTCTTAGACAAACTGACAATTTCCTCCTGTTCCCCTGATCTAAGAATTTCTCTGCTTTGCTTGGATGCTGAAGTAACTGCTTCAAAGCATTCTGTCAACATCACAATTGCATGTGAGTCTCCAAGATTGTTTTAGCCAAAAAAAAAAAAAAAAAAAAAAAAAGCTTTTAGATAGCACCAGCATAAAAACAAATAAAAGGGGGTCCAGGAAAAGGAACAGCACTTTACAATCAAAGTAACAGAAACCAGGTTTGAATGATACATACATATATAATGCTATATATATATATACACACATATGTGTACAAACACACAGCATAAATAGATAAACAGCATCTCTGGTCAAGTGCTCAAGCCAGTTAAAGCAAAGATCTATACCTTAGGGAGTTTATCTAAATACCACTACACACATTTTTTTACTATTCAATCCCCTGACCAGGCCGAAATCCAGAGTGGAAATTTAAAATATTAAGAAACCACATTAAAAATATCCAAAGCCAATCTGGAACACACGTGATGTGTTATCTTTGATGTCAATTTTCTAACCACTGGTTTTAAGACAGATCTAAGTGGTTTTACGGAGCAGCACAGAAGAGCTCGGTGGAACTCCACAGACACCTGACACAGGCACGAAAGAAGCGCCCACGAGCTGTCCCGACACCACAATCTTTGCTCAGACAGCAGATTTACACACTGTGGGGAAAGCAGCTCCTCAGTCTGGAGGTGACGGGTTGTTTTCTCTAAAGCCAGCGGAAGGTGAGGCTGTCCAGAACAAGAGACCACCTGATCACGCATCATCAAGTTAAGGTTATGGACCAAAATTATTTTAGTCTTGGGAAAGAAGCACTGAAATATCAGTGAATTCTACGTGTTACTCCAAATAACCACCAAAACCACACAGCAAAGTGTCAGCTGCTGAACATAGCTTTCATAGTTCTGCCATTCCTTGAGTTGTCACCTCCCTAATTCCACAGGTATGTTCACAGCTTGTTTTCATATTTATAAATAAAGCCTGAAAACAAGTTTTAACTAATAAACTCTTGAGGTCTAGGTATCACTACTGCAAAAAACACATCAAGCCAGGATACCCTTCCATTTGAAAGCCCCAGTAACACATGGAAGTGAAGGTCCTGAGCTCCAGGAGTTGGGGACAAAAAACAAACAAAACTTCAGAAAACCCAGCACAGCGGAATTCTTCACTCCCCTCCCTGAACTTCACCTTGGGAAACCCATCTAAGCTACATTCACCGACATCAGCATTTCTTCATACATTAATGAGCTTTAAAAAAGGAAATGCCTGAAAGGTTTAAAATAATTGAGTCAAAAGTATTTGTGAATCTCTGCTATCTGAAAAGCTGTCTCCCTGTTAGCAGACAAGAATGCAGATGCAACGCACATGGCAAGAAGAAAGACGAGGGCTCGAAACCATGGCTTCTCCAGGGGCATCGCAGATGTGAGACTTCACAGAAATGATCAAATGTCGTCTTGATTAACCCAGCTACATTTCTCATTATAAACAGCCTTGCAGGTGTCAGAAGTTAATTAATACAAGCCTCTTGTTGCCATGTAAATATTGATATGTTGTTTCTGACTTCACACTAAAATGAAAGCCCTTAATGGCTCCACCATCTACTACTGTCAAGTGTGGCTGCATCGCTGTTTACCGACACGCCGTACACAAGTGACTGGTGAGGAACAGGAACAAAGAGAAAATTAAAATAATTCCGTGATTGCTGGGTTGTTAGCAGAGGTAACAGTCAGCAGGATCAAGAAGCCAGTTCACCATGAAGCCTGATGAAAAGCCCTTGAATCATTCCCACCGCATCATGTTTTCTAGCTACTAATTCGTGACACCATATAGAGTAACAACCAAATTACTGTAATTACCCTGAAATGTAAGTGGCATATCAATATTGTGTTAAAGACAGATTTTTGTATACTCTTTCATTATTATTCAGTATTACATTTTGAAAGGGAAAATAGTATCAACCTGTGGTCTGTACTTAGAAGCTAAAGAGCTTGAAAAATTATCCTTGTGGTTTGTTTTTTTATTTTTAATGTGGGAACATAACATTATTTTACAAAGGAATGCAGCTTGCATTTTAAATTCTCAGCCTTCGAATTCATTAGAAGAAAACCCACATCCTCTGTTGCTGTCAGGTGTCTAGTGAACCTCCCAGCAAGGGACCATTTGGCAGCAAGTTTCCACCACAGAAGCCTGCAGAAATGGTGCAATCGTTAAACCACCATTGATAGAATCGTGCATGTGCTATGGAATATAATCTACTACAAACTGGATGTGACTTGCACTATAATCAATTCCAAACATACAGGCTGGCCCTTATACCGAGAAGGCTCAACAACAGACTACTGGGACACAACTTTGCTCTGTATTTGCCAAAAAAAAACCCCAAAATCAACAACAACCACCACAGTCCAAAACCCAAACAAGATAATTCTCTTTCCAAATTGCATTTTAAATAAAAAATGAGAGAGGAGGGGAACTGTGCTTATGACTTGGTTGGGTTTGTTGTTTGTTTTGGTTTATTTTCTGTAAACTATTTAAAGTGGGGAATTTTTTCTTTCCTTCCTTAATTAAAAAAAAAAAAAGCATGACTGCTTTTTCCTGGAAGTCTTCATGAATTAATACTGAAATGAATTTCGAGTCACATCTTGTGCAACAAGAAAATCTGAATCGTTCAGAGGGAAAGGGTTTTTCATTCAAACTGCTTGAAAAAGAGGAACTTTCTGTTTATAGTCACAAGTCAAATGTGTAACAAGCGTAAAAGGAAAATCTGTTTATCAAGTATCTACCATACAAAGCATAAATATTTTCAATAAACCACAACAAACTTCTCTAACTTATGACTAGCTAACGTCTTATTGAACTGGTGTTAGAAATCAGAGTATTAACAGTATATATTTGGGTTTTTTCCTCTTAAAAGGCTCATTTTTACTCATTGAGAGGCTCAGCAGCACAGAAACTGCCACAAAATACGGGTGTGCAGCTTGCAGTGCCTGGACAAGGAAAGCACACAGAAGTGTCCAAGGGTTTTATGAGAACCAGATCGCAATCACGGAAGAGTTAAGGCTGGAAGGGACCTCTGGAAGTGGTCTTGCCCAAGCGCCCTGCTCCAGCGGGGTCACCGAGACCAGACTGCCTTCCAACTGGTTTTCAGATGAGACTATCATGAGGGATCTTTCCTCCTCCCTCCGCCTCATCTATGCTTCTGCACACGTCTGTCACCTATTTGGGAACGCTGCTGCTGAAGCTCCAGGAGCACAGAATGATTCAGGAGGAGATAGCTGGCTTCCTCCACCTCTTATTTGCAAGATGCCTCTTTGCAGGGGAAGGGAAGGCTGCCGGAGCAGCTACAGGACTTTTTTCTTTCCCTTTTCTATTCAGGACTGTCAGCTCCGAGATAGCAGCTGGTGACTGCTGCTCTGCAGCTCCCGAGCTGCCTCTTTTGCCTGCTGCTTTGTGTTCTGACAAGCAGACACACAACAACCTAATGGTGGGGGCTTTTTTAATTCTATTACTGATAATTAGCAGATAGCAAAATGTTGCCCTTCTGCACAAAACGCCCTTTGACACTGAAAAATAAAGATGACAACTGTAAATCATTTACGTGACACTTCTGTTCTACAAACAGGTGCCATCTTCACGCTACCAGTTTTTATCACGTGCAGTAAGGGAGCTTGTAGATGCACTGTTGTACCATGCCCAATACAAAAAGAGAATAAAGAGCCTGCCCCTGAGCTCCCAAAAACCTTGTAACCTACAGACTGCGAGCAATGGGCAAAGAGAGCAGAAGCTGGACCACAAGGAAATGAGACAACACAAGTCGGTGGGAGAACACAATAGCCACAGTTAACCAGCTGCTTAGCTACCGACAGACGTTAAAACCAGATTTCAAATTAAGTCCTCAGCAATAGCACAAACATATCGAACTGATGGAAAACACACCCGATGCTTTAGCTTTCTGAAACCTGAAACCCGGGTTTATCCCATACCTGGGCTGTGGCTGCTCATAAACAACCACTGCTTCTGAGTCAGACAAGGGCTATCAAAATTTCTCTCCTGAATTGAAAAACACCAGCAAGCATCTCCAAAACAGACACATTAACTTGTGTTTTCTTGCTAAGAAACCTGTATCCTCTCCCAACCCTTCGCAAAACCTCCTCAGAAGCTAGAAACGAATCCTGCTGGCATCTATGCAGCGTTTTAGAATGCAGGTACCTTCTCGAATGCTTGGCTTCTGTGGCATTCCAAGAATATCTTCGGGATGTGGTTTACAGAGTCCGTGGAAAGGCCTTAAGTCAAAACACTCTTGAAACAAGGAAACGTTTACTTGAGAAGATAAGCTCATGAATCCTACTGCAGTGTCACCATCCTGAAACATAAAAGCAACGTCACACGTGTAAAAGCCAAGCCTGTGGTTTTAGGTCAGGACAAAAAAAGAATTGAGCAAAAAAGATTCTGAAACACTGAAGTTACAGTGTTCCCTCTCTGGCTGGGCATAATAGAAAAAGATAAAGGAACTATTTCAACAAAAGCTTTTTTTTCTCCTTGTAATGTATGTATTAGGGCCTCTATATTAGATGTTATAATTTTCTTGTCAGCTATGACTTGCGAGAGCATTAGGATTATATATATAGACCAAATAGCACCCTATGGCTTCAATAAAAAAAAAAAAAGTTTCAGTACATTAAAACATATACCTTTTAACCATAGGTATAATTTTTCCTTAAGTGCAGCTCAGGTAAGATCTGGATTTAGCAGCCAGGGTGGTTGACTGATTATGGCTTTGGAAATAAAATTGTACTCAAACCGGAAAGTGTATTTAATTCAAGAAAGCAATTATATTTATACAAACAGTATCTAATAGAGTATGTATTATTTGCAGAAATTGTAAGTACTAAATATTTTCAAGTTCTGAAAAAATGTAAGAACTAGTCTTAAAAAATATCATGCTCTGGCAAGTATGAAAATTGGAGGATGCCTGCAATGCTGAAACAGCCCCTTACTCTGTATATTTGACTGTTACTGAAAATTGAAGTCTTCAGAAAGAAATACAGTCTGAAAAATGAGAATTGTGCTGCCGTAGTTTTTTTGGCTTTAAGCTGAGACGAGTCTAGAAGAAGGAAGCTCTTCAAGTTTTAGGACTACATGCAACTTTCTGCTGAAACGCACATTTATCAAAAATATTTCTTCCCCCTTCATACACATAACGAAAGCCTCTTTTGCAAATGTAATGAAAACCCAACGGCTGGATTCGTCTAGCTGTTTTATCAGGCCATCAGCACGCCAATAAAAATAAAATTTTCAAAGTTGTGGGGTTTTTTTCCCCCCCCCTCAAACAACAAGTGAGTGTTTGTTTGCGTAACCGAACAAAAGCCGGGTCGCTGCAGTTGTCTGGCTGCTCTGTAATTTCAGGCCCTGGGCTCAGCAGAGGCTGATTAACCAATCCATCTACCATATGTGCAAAGAGAGGTTGCCAGCTTCATTCTCTGCAGGGAAAATTGGCATCTATCTTGGTGCGCACGGAGGTGTCTTTCCAATCTGAGGCACCAGCGGCAAGTATAAACTGCGAGGGCCTGGAACACCTTTTGCTGGTGTCACAGCGAGCTGTAAATGCACAACCAAAATGTATTATTTACAAAGATAGCCGTTTGTAACGTGCTATTACACTAATGCTTTATTGGTCTCCATTTGGCTTCCAACGGTAGTGATTACATGTTAAGGTCTTACAAAATCATTTGCTATAGAAAGCAGACTTCTGGAATTAGGTGGTTCCGTTGCCCGTCAGCTGACAATGCCACGCACAATTACTAGCACGTGAAAACCTTCACAGGAATTTTCAGCGCGGTAACTCTTACCACCTCTTATTTAAATTAATTCCTAGGCTTCTGTCTCCAATTCAGCAGAGGTCTGACTGCCTGAGCCAGGAAACGGAAAAAATCTGCAGCATTTTCAACTGTGAAAGTATTACTGGCTACCAGTTTTCACAGGCAATGCTTGTTTTCACCGGGAATGAAAACTGGTCTTCTGTAACACAAACGTCTAAAATGGCAAGATGGTTTCTTCAAGAAGGCCTGTTCCAGTTACTGGAAAAGAACCCGCACAATGACCGGGAACTGCCGCTTCGTTTACCGAACAGGAGATAGCCCTCCTAAAGAAAGACAAAAAGCATGTGGTGGAGAGCACCGCGTGTGTGTGGATCATGAGTTCCACCTTCCAAACACCAGCTTGTTCGTTTTACTCATGGACCTGCAGTGTGAGCTGTTACCCACGTGTGGCATCACCAATGTTATGATCGGACAAAACCAGAGCTCCTGGTAGACTGACCTCACAAACAACAGCCTGATTCTCTTCATCTTGGCATGCTAGGAGATCAGCAAGGAAACTTTCACTATAGGTTTCTTTCAGAGTCTCATTCTGACGCATCCAGATCGGCATGAGATCATCATAATCTTCCCACCTACAAAAAAGAGATTTGGTAAAGTCCTAAAGCTCTGCCATCGACAGGTCCTGGTTCCTTTGGAACTTCTGTTTCACTCCACTGGCATCTGGACAAATACTACGAACACCTGATCCAAAGCCTCCACCCACAACTAAGTGATTTCACCTAGGACACGTCCCCTGCACACACTAAGCTGGGAGCCCAGCGCCAGAGGAGAGACAGAACCACTTCCAAAAGCCGGCACAATGCACCTAGGACCTGCATTGCCTCACTTAAAATAATCATGTTCAGTGAGCCCAATCATCAGCTGGATAGAGCTGGCAGAGATCTCAAAAAGCAACAGCAGCACCATTTAGAAAAACCAGTTGTTTTTAAACAAGCAAACGGTGCCTCTGCCTGTACGGGAGGAGCAGAGCTGGGTGCCAGCCGAACAACCGCAATCACGCACCGCGGAGGCACCCGGCAGAAGGCAAGCCGTGACGCCTTGGTACCCGCGGGTTAATGCTCCACCACGGAACAGGACACACGGGCCAAAGTGCAGTTACTCGATCCCTCTGCCTCACGAGAGGCTTTCTGCAGAGGTGGGAACCTTCTGCGTGGAGGCTTTCGCTGCCTCCTCTGCCGCTGCTCTCCCTGCTGCAGAAGCTGCCTGAGCCCACCTCCAGTCGGCCCAAGCTGGGTGCAGGACCAGCGTTAGGCTCGTACAGTACCCAGACCACACAGATTTTTATTTAAATAGGCAACAACCATCTTTCCCATTAAACCACTTAAAAAAAAAAGTTAGCTCTTAGCCCAGATCAACGTAAGCCAGTTTCAGCGCTTTTACCAACACAACGAAGGAATTTAGGAGTTGCACGTGAGGCAACCAGCTCCAACAGACCTGCTTTCAATAAGCTGAAACCACTTATTTTAATCTATCTGAAAAGCGCAAGAATTAAGTGGTCCAACCCCGGGCTGTGCAACCCAAAAAAGCAGTGAGGAAAGCGGGGCTGAGATGATGGGCTGCCCGAGGAACGGCTTTTACCACCCGACCAGTAAGTGGGCTGCTACCGAATGTGCTTTTGGTTACCTCGGTTATCAAACGCACCACGGGCAAGACGAGCCCGGTGGGACACAGGAATTAAAGGAAGGAGACGATGCACTACCAGCAGTGCCAAGTGTAAGAGGCAGGAGGGCGGCGGGCGGGTCCCACCGACAGACCTGGCCTGACCTCTGCCGGCTGCGCCGCCGGGAAACAGCTTTTGGCAGAGAAGTTGTGCTCTTTAAAAGTGTCACGTTCTATAGAAACGTGTTGCTGACCGTAATTATCAGGAACGATTATGAACGCTTCCCTTGGCTTTAGAAAAAGGCGAGTGTGGCTTTGGGCTTCTATTCCCTGAGCTTGCATTTAAATGCTTGTACCTGTCATCTGGAAATCTTAGTTATGCACAGGCAGCAATTCAGAAAAAAAAAAAAACAGACTCATTTCTATGCTTCTGGCTTTGGAGGAAGCCTTGAAGTTAAAACAACTGGGCCAAAAATTGGTATTTCTGATTTTGTCAATCGTGGAGTGAGTTTCTAAGTGGACCAGCTCGAGCCTAAGACTGAAGGACAATTTAGGTGGTATCTAGATGGCGTTTGCTGCTCCTACATACCAGAACGAACGTGATCTTCTGAGTAAGATTACTTTCTGCTAGGGGCCAGTGACCCCGTTTATTTTTACGTTGTTTCTGCTATTTCATTCTCGGGCCATCTGTCCAAAAGCTCTCTCCTTACTCCCGTGGCTCGGCACAGCCCGGAGATGAGTCCTGGACACCCTGCCCCTCCCTGCCGAGGTCAGTGTGGTGGGATGCTGGGGCAAGGATGGAGAGCCCGGGAGCCGCTGTAGCCCGGGGCAAGGACTGGCCACACACCCCCTTACTAACGGCCTTCATAGCTGGGCGAATAAACACTTAACCTGTGACCTCCAGGCTGTCCCAAGCCACAGTACCACTCCATCTGCCAGGAGTCTGAAATAATCTAATTATTCTTCAGAAGGGCAGTCACCAGATTCTTCCACGCAGTTTTTAAGTGAAAGCCAACCTGAGAAACCAGCAGAGACAAGTGTCACCACTGCCCACGCAAAGCTGGAAACAGCTGCTGGGGTGGCAGATCTCCAAGCCCCAAGCTTTTTTCATTCTGTTTCACTGTTTAAGTGAGGGTCTTCATTGCAATAAATTATTTACAAAAGGAAAAAGTAAGGAAAATAAACACACCATCAATTACTTCTTTGGAGAATCAATTCAAAAGACGCAACTAACGTGAAGTTCCAAGGACAACGAAACCCCAGAAAGAATTACAGCAATTCACACTATTTCTATCTCAAACCAGAATAGTAGTCTTCTCCTCTTCGCAGGTAGCGTCTGAAGGGAAAAGCTGCCGCAAGACTTTCTGTTATCAGAACTTCAGTACTTCAACAGAACTGATTAGTACTGCAAGGCTAATATGAAGTCAATGCGGCTCCAGAAAAGCACGCTAGAAACTGTAGGAACAGAACTGTTTTGATTTTTCTGCTTTCAGTATCTCCCACCAGCACTATGGTCTTTAAATAAACTCCCGAATCTCGCCCAAAACATAATATAAAAATACTAGAGAATCCCTCTATTGCAAGAGCAAGCACAATAAAGGCATTCCGTGGAGCTGCAAATTCGCAAGCTCTTGCATATATGGTACAAACACAAGAATGACAGGATCTAGGTGAGAAATCAGCAAGAAACTTAAATATAAAAGCTTGGCGGACTGTGTTCTGGCACACTATGGTTTTCTTTCGCATTAAAAGGTCAGATGGAGAATAACTTCAAAATTAATGGTTAAGCAAAGTATCAGTTTACAGCTCCTTTTTCCCCCTCTATAAGCAAGGGAAGAGGGAACAGAGATTACCCTAATCTCCTCTCATTGACCCAGAACATGTTGCTAGGCAGGTGGCTGGGGACAACTTCCAGAGATAAGTCTCTAAAGGGCTCCACTGAACGTTACTATGGATGCCAGTGAAGTACAAAGGTGAATACAGAGGAGGAAAGGCAAAGCGCCTACTGCAAACAGAATTCAGCTTACACGGAGAATATACTGAGTCACAATATTGAGAATTTTATACCACCAGATACCGAGTAATTTAACAGAAAAAACAGGTTCCCAGTTAGTTTTCCAATAATAAAAACAAAGTAAATAATTTTTATTATTCATAACAAACTACAGAAATCCCAGGCAAGATGGTATCTCTTATGCGGAATATTGGTGACATCTCCATATATACCGATAACATCCAATGGCCATCCAAAGAAAGGTTATAATTCAAAGAAGACAAACATAATATCTGGAATCAAGACATACAAAAAAAGCTTTAAATCCTCAGGAATTATTTCACCTACAGTTAAGTTCTCAGTATTGTTCATTTGCTTACTGGCAGGAGGTAGACGACTCAGAAAGCCTAAAAAGTGTAAATCAAGTTAGTACACCAAGTTTTGTAATATATTGAAATATCCAGACCTATAGCAGGATGATGTGAACTGGTCAAGGTCAGGCCTCAGTCTTAAAATGCTCAAAAGCCAAGGGACAGGATATTGCAAACATTGACTAAAACTGCAGGATAACGACTACAATCCGCAAATTCATCTCAGGCTTATTTGGTACAACTAAAAGTGTGTAAAACATCTCCCTGAGACAGGCCTCTGTTAGTACCCAGCTGGGATGTCAGCGTGAATTAACCCATGAGCAAACAGGAGTGGATTTACCAGGCAGAGCGATGCCTGCCACGGCCCTGCCATCTCTCAGCGCTGCTCCGTATGGTCCCACACACACCAGCGACGTCTGGCACCGTGTCCCAGGACGAGCTTGTCCCCAGGCTTCAGTTTCCACTACAAGGACCAGAAATGCGTCTGGTACATAATTCATATATAATGAATGGTTATTACCATAATCGTGATCCTGCTACACAACCGCATAGCAACACGGACATCTAGAACAAACAAAAGCAACTCCCGAATGAATCGGAATCAAATAAAATTATTGCCCTAAACGCACTCTTTCCACTGTGAAGAGGAAAGGAAGCGAATAAAAATGTGATAGATTCTAGCGATATTTCAGCCACGCTACAGGGAAACATCTACACGGCACTGGCAGCATATATGGTCCTGCAACCTCCACAGAGAAATGTCAAGCCCCTTTGGGTCAGAAACCCTGCGTTCCTCATTTACTGTGCACAGCGCTTGGATTCTGCCTGTGCCAAATCACAACGGCAGGAAAAAAAAAAACAAAACATTATTTCCGTAAGCTCCCCCGGCAACAGTGAGGAGGCCTGCTCCCTGGAACACAGTCAGAGTGGGTGTATGAAGTGCTTACACAGAAAAAAAAACACAGAAGAGGATTACTCTCCATGTCTGAAGGACTACCAGAACTAGGGATTCTCTGCTCTTCTTTAATTCTTTTAGATAACAGGCCTCCCTATTCAGACTTGCTCAACTGGTGAGACCATTACGTAACAAGGGACAATTAAAAATAAGTTGGAAGATCGTTCAGCAGCAGTTTGTCAGGATAAATATCACCCAAAAACCATGTATTCTTTCTGGACAGCAAACTAGCTGGACAAAAAAATACAACTGATCTTGCGAGGACGTAGAATAAATAGAGCGTAATCACAGAACTACTTACTGAGGCTATCAAGGAAAACCACAGCAGTTTAACTAAGACACTGATGCTGTAAAGCAGAAGAGAAAATTCTTCCAATTCACTGCTTCGAAGGGAGAAGCTGCGTTACCTCGCTTTGCGAACGCGCAGCGGTGGGTCATGCCGACGCCTGGGGCACACAAGCAAGGTGAAGCTTGCATCCACCACCGAACCTGGAGCAGCCAGCATCTTTTCAAAGACGTTTCCCATGTCTGGCTCTGGGAACAACAAAAATCGGTGATGAGCAGCAGAGAAACTTGGTTGTGTGAGCTTTTTGAATTGTTACTGGATTAGCCTGTTAATTAATCCAGCATCCCCAACTGGAATAAGCTTCAAGGCAAGCAGAAATTGGTAAGATCAAACCCCTGTAGAAGCACTGGTCTTATACCCAATACTATCTGCCCCTGGAGAATCTCTGTCAGGACGCGTTAGGCTGAAGGGAAGTTGACATTTGTTGCTGGAGGAGGTTTGACTAAAGCCTTTATTCAGGTACTGTTTTCTGTCACTGACACACCACTATGGAGGGGTTTTTTTCGCATGACTTGGAACTAAGATGTCTAGAAACTGGCATATCAGAAAAGGTTCTGGTTCACTTCAATGAAAGGTCCAAGGAAAAAAAAAAAAAAAAAAATCAGCCATTAAGTAGACACTTGGTTTACTAGTCTGAATTCGGGACTGAGATTCCAAACCGGTGCTGTTCTCCAATTAAAATGTGCATTCTCCATCTGTGGACCTCTGCTCTAAAAGAAATAATCCTGGTTTCCTTCCAAGCCTCCAGCACCCCTTCCGAGCCTCTTCCCATCCTGTACGCACTTGGCTCAGGAAGAGAAAGCACCTGACTCCTGACTATTCAGCCAGAAACCTTCACAAAACTTGTAGGAATTTATTTCTCAGATCTTGACTCCAGTTTGAAGTCCTGTTCCTGGCAAATCTAAAGACCGCAGGAAATGGACAGACTGGGAAGGGGCTGCTGGAGCGAAGAGGTAACCACATAAACCTCTTTCACGAGGTGTGTCCATTAGAGGATACTTTAACATGGTGTTTTCTACTTGTTTAGAATATAAGTGTTCCTCATATTACAAAAAAGAAAAAACCAACACAAAAAAGCCCACTGCCACAGTGCATATTAATGACAATGAGATTGGAGATTATTTTAAGGGTAAAATAGTATTAAATTCTTACCTAAATTCTCATCAGCTGGTATGAAGAGAAGTATAAACTGCAGCTCTGGGACTGTGGTGAAAGCTCTTCTAGACAAATAACATAGCTGCGTTCAGTCTTTCATCACTACACCCAATCAGAGCAGCTAGACTTTTAATAGATACATTTTTTTTCTCCAAAGTCTCTAATCTTTCTTTATGAGTCCACATGGCTCAAAAATTAAAACATTTATGACAAATAAAATCATACGAAATTCATCTGGGCATTTTTTTACTGCTTCTTCTACCTTATTTCTCTTTTAATTTCCTAATTCTTAGATTTCACGCATCCTCCTTTTTACATCAGTTCCCCAGTGGTGAAAAAATTAAAGATGCCAGATCTCTGCTGGCAGATCTCTGAGCTGGCATCTGGATGAGCTGGCTTGACACCAGAAAGTAACCAGCAACTCCACAGCAACGGCACCGACTGCAGTTTGCCGTTCCTGCAACTATATTCTGAGCTACATCAAACAGCCTGAGCAACGGTTGTATCTGTTTGTACCAAAGAGTTTGCAGCCTCACCATATAATCTGTAGCTAAGAAAGCGCCAGCAGATTACCCAGGAACAAGAGTATTCCGGAAACATCTACGGCTTTCTAAGCTTCCTGCTCAGTCGTGCGCTTTGGTTTTTACAAGCAGAAACTTAGGAAAAAAGAAAAACAAACAAACAAACAAAAAATCAATCTGCCTTGCAACTGCAGTACTATTTCTGTGGAAAATCACAGCAAAGACAGAGCTAAGCCGTTTGGGAAGCGCGCTTGGGGCTGTAACAGCTTGGTTCCAAAGCCGGCAGGGCACATTTGATTAATACAGGTTTGTGGTTTATTACCTTCCGAGACTGCTTAGTGAGATAGTTAATTTCGATCCGGAGATGACTTTAAGGCAATTTTAAATTCCACAGCCTCTCCAAATGACAGCCCTGGAGGAGAGCGCACGTGCTTCACCACACCAAGTTACGTGGGAACTCACCTAACAATTTCTTGGGAACATCCAGCTGCGTATTCTTCTCTGGCCACAAAAAGATGCATGAACAATGTGTTCAAAGGCTGCAAAACGAGGAGTGAAAATCTAAAGATCATGCAGCCTATGTTTATATGTATATTTCCAGTATATATGATCTGCACGCAAAATGAGTAGCTTCACATATATAAGTAACTTCAAGGCACGTCTGGGTAAAGTCATGTGATTAAAGGACTTTTTTTATATCATGATTTGCGCTCCTGTAATATTTCTAATTTACTCTCAAGCTTACTATTGTTTGACTATGGTATACAAATATAATTTCATCTTTAACAGCATTAATTCCAGACTAACAACATTTTAATTTAACCGCACAATTAACAACTCAACTTCAAATGAAAAACAGAAGAAGCAAAAAAGACCGGTTGGTTCCTGAGGTCCCAGAGGGGGCAAGGTTTGGCCTGTAACTGTTATTGAATAGCGATTGATGGTACCCAGGCAATCCTGTAAAGCATCTTCACTAATTAAATTCTGCACAAATCAGTCCTGGTTTGGACCTTTTTATCATTTCTCTGGCTCTAGGGAAGAAGACTTGTTAACTAGACTTTTAAGAAATTCTAATTCCAGAAGATCCCAGTTTTTGAAGCGCGTCTGCATGGACCAGACCTGCAGTCAACCAGCGGTACCTCTCCAGTTATAACTCAGGATAGGTTCACTGCCTTTGTCAGTGCAGAAGCATAAAACACACACCAAATCTTCTGCATTTCAGAAAATAATCTCCATTCTAGAAAATGAAGAGTTCTTCCGCTCCTCATCAACGCTCCAAAGTACTTTCCACTCCTGTGTACGAGCAAGCAACGCCTACCATGCTCAAGCTCTTTTTTTGTTGGGTTTTCTTTTTTTTTCGCGCCCTCTTTGTGTTCCCCTGCTCTCGGCAGTCAGCTGCGGCTCTGCTGCCGCAGACGAGGAAGAGCCTGCGGAACGGCCGGCGCGGCACGGCCCGACGGGAGCAGCTGCAGCTGCGCCCTGAATGAAGTGGCTGTGCCACAAAGTGCCGCTCAGGCGACAAAGAAAACAGATTACAAGAAAATTACATGGGTGGGTTTTTGGTTTTTTTTTTTCCTGTGCTCCCTTTGGCTGTAATAATTTTGTTTCTTTTAAGGGTACGCAGCATTTTCAAATACAATTGATTTATTTGTCAGTTGTTCTGCAAGCCGTTGCCTAAAGTCTCCCAGAACAACATTGGAAAACTGATGAACGAACCGTCTAGAGATAATTTCGGTGCTGCCAACACCTCATTATGGCATGCGCTGCCAAGCTTTGCAGTATTTATGGCTAACATTTTCCATCTTTTCTCAACAATCAGGGGACCTCGCTCCTAGCTGGACTGAATGATGGGCAGCATTTGAATCCTCAACTTTTAAGTGCCTATTCCTAGCCCGTAATTCCTAAGAATAATTAAGAAACTTGATGAAGGAGCCTGTATGAAGACTGCCAGCACACAGGCCACAGCATGGCAATCTCCACAACAACTTAGTTCAGAACCGAGATACCCATGTCAGCGTACTTTTCACACTTGAAAAATAGTCTTAAATTAAATAGTCTTAAATTACTCTTAATTTAAAACGCAACTAAAAATCACACCGTTTACTTACAGTGCACTCATTGTTAACGTAGTTTTCCTGTACGAGTGATTCCCAGTCAGACTGATCAGTGATATTCCAGTTTGGATAGTCCAGAAAGGCAGCGTGGGCTACAACCTCCTTCTTCTCATTGCACAGAGTCAACGCAAGGTTTGATTTTTCTCTGTGAAAACAATTTAATTTTGCAGAAGTTGAAGAAACTATGCAGAGAAAAGCGGCGGTTAATTCAGCCTGTGAGAATAGCAAAATTTACCATGTTCAAAAGTGCTCCCAGGACTGGGCCTCAATAAAACTTCATTACCCACATCCAAACTTGTCATTATTGCTTCAATCCCAAGTATTTATGCAGTGTATTCTGACATTATAAAAGTTTTCATGATTTTTCAAACCCTCAATCACTGTGAATTTGATATGCAAGATTTAAATTAATAAAGAGGCAAAAAATAACCAATTCCTTTCATTAAGGGGAAACTGGGAGAAAAAGGAAAGATTTAGACATACACAGGAAAAGAAAACAGAGGGGTCATGGCCGCACAGGGGCTAAAAACCCCAGTCCCTGCCCCTCTACTACTATCATCTCCAAGAGTTAAAAGGATTCTGTGAGAGGGAGCAGACAGCAGACACTGGAATCTGGTGGTTTCATCAGGTACTATTCAAAATTATTTCTTCTGAACTTTTATAAAAAGGGAGCTAGTCTAGAGCCAAACCCTGTCCTCCGTTCTGGCAGCCATGATCCAAGTTTGCACAAAGCCATGCACATGTGACGCAGAGAAGAGGTGGAAGCAGGTTTTCTTTCCCATTTTGTGAACAGCATAAAAAGTCATTGTGCCTCACCGTTTAAAGGTTCACAATGCTTTCTGCCATTTTAAAAGCAATGTCATTTCTCGAAGTTTCCTGCGACAAAGGTAATTTAACCTCCCTAAAATATCATTACTTACAAAAGATACACAACATCAATCCTTCCAAAAACCGCTTCTGTAAAATGGCTGAAAAGGCCAATAATATCAGAAACATCATGTGATTCTGTCCTTCTGGCACTGACCACTTCTGTGCTTCCTCCTGAAGAGGTTATTGTAGTCATCTCGTAGGCTGCAACGAGAAAGAAAGAAAACACTGCTCTTCTGGCAGATCCCGCTGCAACCCATTGTTCAGCGTAGTTGCTCCAAATTGATTTTTGTAAAAGCTACGAAGAAGTGCGGTTCAGATGGATTTAAGTGCCTCTACATAAATACATGCTGCCTGCATATACACACAGCACAAAACAGTGCACGCCTACAAATACAGCAGGCAGTCATCCCTGTTGTAGGTGTTCTACATGCCACACAGGAAACAAATGTTCTTTTAATAGGCTACAAATTGCTTTACATGCATTTGTTTATAGGCATTCGCATGCTATCTATCAGAGCACAGCCCATCATCAATCACTTCAAACTTAACAGCCTTAAGTCTGGGAGAATCAGCTGCGAACAATCATCCTGGCAACACGAAACAGCAATTTCAAGTGAGTTCAATGTACTTTGTCCAACACATCTCATATTTGTTTTATAATCAACACTTATGCTTAAATTTCACAAGGAACTAAAAGCTTTATGTCACTCCTGCCCAGAAAAATGTTTTCACAGTTCCACATTCACAGAATTTGCCAGGGCCGAGTGATTTATCGACAACTTCAGAACATACAAGGGCAACAGGCATTCAGACCATCTGCGACTGGCAATTAACCATTAGTGTCTATCTCTCAGCTGCCTCCCTACTCAGTGTTCTAGCCCACAATCAAGAATTAGGCATATAAAACATACATTGACCAAAACCAACAGCTTTCTGCAATTTCTTAATTGTAATTGTGCAAAGTGCAGCGTGACTGACTCAAAAAAAGCCTACATAACCCACGTACCTACACTAGCAGAACACTTTTACCAAACCTGGGGGTTTTAATGAGTGCGCTCAGTACAGACGGTTGTGGTCCTGTAGAAAGAGCTGGGAAGGCTGGAGGGTAGACTGACTACTAAAATAATTGGTTATTTTTTACTAATACTAGCTCTATATATCAAAATAAACAGGCATTTTTAAAAGTCATTGACGAACTTGAAACCAGCACTAAGATTACTCCAGGTGAGGAAAAAGTTTCTCTTTTTTCTCCTATTTTCTCTGCATTTCTGTATTTAATCATCTTAACGCACTAAAGGAGCATCACCCCCTTCTCCACCACCCTTGAACGCCCTCAACAACTCACGCAACCACGACTGGCAGGAAGTAGCATATACACATGAAAAATATACCATTTTCTGCAGAATTTCTACAGCCAGAGCAGCACACCACAGGTGGGAGACTCGGGAAAACGAGCAGAGAACCTTCTCCCAACTAGCACTTGAAAGTTTCCTCGCTGCCTCCTCAAACAAACGCTCTTTTTAAGCACCTGCGAGGCTCCCACGCGGGAGATTTTTCTGTTTCCCGCTCAGGCATGGGGGAAAGAGGCCAGGCCCGGGGCTGGGGGGGTCGGGACGGGACCAGGCCCGGGGCTGAG
>JAVSBS010005448.1:2143-17541 GCA_033124195.1 Coracias cyanogaster
TTTTTTTTCCCCTGTGCTGGGTTCCTTACAAGTCAATGGTCCCACAAAAAGTAATTGTTTTTAAGATCTGTTCTTGTAGGTTGTCAAAAACATTGTAAAATTATTTGTATAGTGTATGGGAAAGATAACTCAATACATGTTTTGTACCTTTTGGTGAGAAATCGTTCATTTTCATGATTATGGGATAAGATGCTTTGCATTTTCAAAAGGTAAATTAGCTATATTTTTATATTATGGAGGGAAAGGGCATTGGTTGGCCACTGCAGTAGATTTGTTTAATTTTTATACTGACCTCATGATAAGAAGAAAGTGCTACAACACTTTTTTTGTCTCATTGGGAGACACTGAAAATGCAATTAAAAAGTAATGGAAGTCTTTCTTTTTAGGTCTCGTTGCCCTTTTCTAGTTTTCTTTGTTTGCATTTTTATTAGAGTTGCAGTGTAAAGGAGCAGATGTTTTGCAAAACATCCTGATGTGTTGCTTTTTCTTATGGGAGTTCCTAACTGTTCCTTCTGATGGATAGACTTGACAGCTGGTTGATTTCGTGGAACTGCTAAGAAGCCATTAGTGGTGTCATTGAATTGAAACAGAACAGTCACTCCCAGCTTGAACTGCAGTTGTTAATGTCTTTGTTACTACTTTTCTGTGCCTGCACAAGATGTGGAATATCACAGTTGCAAAGAAAAAAGGAAGTTTGTGCTCTCTGTCTCATCTCCCTGAATTAAGGCAAGGAGGCACTAGTACTTGACTGCTTTTAGTTGCATAATATTCTCTTGGCTGTTGGGAGGTAGATTTAGCACAACCTAAAATGCAGTTTGCTTACAACACCCTCCCGGGCACAGTAAGGGCATCCCACAGCTCACATTACCTCACTGTGATGCTACCCCCGCCCCCGCCAGGGATATCTTTAAAGAAAACCAAATAGGTGGGGTTTTCTGGAAAATCAATAAACTTTATTCTAATAAGACGGGAGAAGAGGGGTACTTTGTGTTTTCATCACTTAGATAATTTGGCCCAGTGAAGATTTTCCAAAGTTTACCAATTTTCTCCCAAGTGTGGTTCAGCTTTTGAATAAATTTTGGTTTAGCACAGTACATTCAGTAAATAATGTCATACCATATTTTAAAGTAGTTTGTGATCGTAAATTGTAATCAAAAGAAACACTGACACAGTGTCAAGGACGGCAGTGATTTTTGTGATTGCTAGATAGTTTACAGCATCTCGATCACTGACAAAATGTAGTATGTGTTGGTTAACATATTTTGAAGAAATTGGAAGTTTGTGGTGGAGATAATAATTTGCAGAATTCAAAATGTATGTTCTAGTTATCTTCACCACCACATTAAAGAAGGAAATGAAACATCCACTTTGTGTCTGACATTTATGCTTTTCCAGAATTTTCCTTTATACTGCTACATTTTAACTTTAAAACGATTTTTATTGTATTCTTTCTGCGTAATGGTAGAGTGAAAGTGCCCCTTTGTTTTAAATGAGTGGTAGGGCTTTGGAGTTCTTCCCTGAGTAGTCTTTAGGAATGAGGAACCGAAACAAGGATCCGGTATTAGCAAGATTTAGGAAAGTAGATCCTCCCCCACCCCACTCGCCCAATTTTTGCCTGCTTATTTAAAAAAAGAAAAGAAAAAAGCAACAAACAAATCAACAAGAAGTCACCAGAATATTTGCGTAAGGAAAACAGTAGGTTCACATTAATTTGTGTTTCTTAGAACCTTTATGAAGGTGAGAATGTATTAGTTTTACAGTTACATGCATAAGGACTCTGAGCCACATAAGGTTTTAGACTTCTGCCAACATCACCAGAAGTTGATGGTAAAGGTAGGAAAAAACCGTCTCCTCTGACTTTAATCTCTAGTGTGCTGGGTAGATGTTTCCTTGAAAACTGAGGTGCATGGTTTCTTACACTGCAGAGAGTAGTGCTGCTGGGGTAGGTGAGCACACATCCTAATTACAAGAAATTGGAACGTGTTTTTGTCTGATCTCTGCAAAAGGGCCAAGCAAGATGCCTGTGTAAGTTCTTGCTTACTCTTTTATATCTTTACTGCCCTAAATTTAATTATAAAATGCCATGGTCTTGAGCCATTCCTTAAAAAGAAAATATCAATTTACCTTTTAAAGTCTGATGCACAAGTTTCTTTGAGATTTAAATGGCAGTGTAACAAATAGACTTAACTAATGTTAGAGTATAGTCTAGTTTTTTTTATTTTTTTGTGGGGAGGGAAGATAAATTATTATTTCTTTTGTTGCAGTATTGGCATTTAATGAGACCATCAGGTGAAAGAAACACTGACAGTGAGGAAGTCTTATGCTTGTTTCAGTTTCTTAATGTGGCAACAAGGAAAGGAGGATACAGGGTTTTTCCTTGTTTCGCTTAACAAAATTAATTTATGCATTTGACAAAGTTCTGAATACCAATTTTTCTCTTCTGTGAATGTTTTTCAGATCAGTAGGGAAAAGACATATCAAAGAAACCATACATTTTTAAACCTTAGCTAGTGACAGGTGATCTCTAGGACATGGTCTCTGAAGGAAGGACTTAAAAAAGATGTGCTGAGCTTGTCAGTGTCCTGTCATTCCTTCAGAAAGATGATGCCTGTTGCCATTAACGTGAAATCTCTCCCATGGTCTGCCTACTCACAGCCATCAGGGCCTCCTGAATGTCTTGTTTTCTCTGCGTAAAGGACATAAAGACTCTCTTTTCACTTGATGTAGGTCAGGCATTGTAAAGAGCTGAATGGGTTAAGCCTTGGTAGTTTGCAAAAAGAGATTGCAGAGATTTTTCTAGCCCCTGAGGGAGGACTCACACAAAACCTTAAAATTCACACTACTGAAAGTGTAAAGGCATTATCTGAAAAGTTGGTCTACCTGATGGACTGTTTACATTAGTAATGGTCCCATTGAAATGAGCGGGACTGCTGAGTATAAGGATTTGTCTTGGGTGATGTTTGCAGGATAAAACCTTGGAAAAGGGCAGATTTAGAAACAATGCAGTGACCATCAGATAACGTTGTCCTCTTCTTCCAGCCTCAGACAGAATGAACTGCTCTGGAACTGTTGGAAAGGATAATGAAAAATTTTAATACATAATGGAGAACCTTACTGGTATTTTATTGCAAATAACAGGAAACGTAAACTTGATTTTTTTTTTTTTTTTTTACTATTTATTAAATACAGCGATTTAAAGACAAATATTCTGCCTAGATGTTCTTGAGCTTGAGTCTTAGTTGTGAGGCTGGGGGATGAGAAGCTAAAACTTTGAAATCTTCTAGGGCGTATTTTTCCCTTGGCTCTGAATACATAGGTAACCTTTTTCACTTGTGACCCTATTTATTAATCGCTTTGTGTTAATGAATTCTCGTTTTTCTAGCGAAAGATTCTTTAATAGACAGTGCATTGCATTTTATCAGATACTTATTTTAGAACAGTGTTGTGTGGTATCCAAATACAATTGGTAAAATAACCCATAACCCCCTCCTCAGCCCTCAGTCTTTTGTATGAAAGAAAACAGACTTGACAAAAATTATTGCAGTGGCCCATCAGATGCGTAGGGACATACTTGTGTGGATTTTGTCCCATTTTCTGTCCTTACACTTCTCCACAAGCATGCACTCATTAATCAAAGACACTGTACTCCTGCTGAGGGCAGAGAGGTTCATCAAATTGGCAGCCAGTTTGGTGTAAAGAACAGTGTACTGAAGCTCTTAACGTGCTAGGACATAAATAAATCTAAGGTCTTTGTATGCAAACCCTGGAGGTTAATACTGTATAATTCGATGTCCTGTCTTTGTTTTTATGATTGATGTTTTAAAGTGTTTGAAGCTTGATGCAAGCCTTCAAGCAGGTCAGGGCTGATCCCCTGATTGGCTGAAGCAAAAAAGCGTTAGCTTGGCAGAGGGGCTCTCATGTATGCTGTGGAGATTTGATTTTATTTTTTTTTGGCTGGAAAATGATTGCTGTATTGCCTGAGCTGTTAAAAGAAAGTTCTAGCTTGACAAGCCCTGCTGTGATAATGGACTTAGGGCATGAAACGCCGATAGTTCAGTCCTATTTGTTCTGAGGCTTACTGCTATTTGTATCCTTAACAGAACTAACATGTAGAACAAGCAAAAACTACTGGGATTTCCCTGTGGAAATAGTGTTGGGGTTTGGCTTTAAAATGAATTGGTTGCATATTCATAATTTAGGAACAGCTGGTTACAGCAAGCACATAGTCATTTACAAGCTATTATAAACCCTTCTACTCACACACGGAGACTGTGCCTGAGATTTTTTTTTTTATTGATCTACCTGCATTGGAAATCTGGTCACCGCAGCCACAGAGGCCTTTCATTTTAGCTGTGCTTGCATCATAGAACACCCTCAGTATTAAATATTTAATTTTAACTGAATGCTGAATAAAATGATAAACTGTGAGCTTCAAAAAAACAAAGCGTAAGGGTAAGCAGTGATATAAATCTTAAATACAAAATCTTGTTACCTAAAGCAGCCTAAAAAAGTAACAGCAGTCAACCTTTGTCGTCCTTTGGTAGCTTTTGTTGTTCCGAATAAGCAATCTTTGTTAAATTTACCCAAGGTTATCTTGCAAAAACTGTAGTTGTGGAAATCTGTGGTGGTTTTCATGCATAGTATGGCCAGTGCTTTTGGAGGAAAACCCAGAAGTATAAAATTTGATTACATTACACAAAATGATGCTATAGTAAAATACTAGTAAGCACAGTTGTGCCGAGTATCACATGGAAAAAATAGTGGAGGTGTTGGGAATGAATGTACTCTTACATGGGTAAGCTTATCTATCATTACAGTGTGAAAAATACATACTTAGAAATATTTATCAGTAATATATATAAGCTGTGTTAATAAAGTGGATTCTCCCGCCCCTGGCCTGTTCACTTTTACTTTTCCAGATCAGAAGTAAAGTGAGGCATTTCCACTAGTTTCTGTGCTTAGTTTGATTACTTTTCTGTATCTTCTCTTGCCCTAGTGACTGGAACTTCTAAAAGGAGAACTATACTTTTGGCTAGAAAAATTGGTTTTTGGAATGTCCTTAGTTCCTGTGGGAATAAAAGGAGCCCAAAATGCCCGTGCTCACACATCTTTTGATCCAGTATGTTAAGTTACTACCTCATAACCTGGCATTGTAGATAGAGAAAGTATTGCTGAGGAAAGTTGGAAATAAATTCTGGCTTTGTATGTATGGAACCAAAAAGATGAGAAGCCGTTAAGGAAGGTTCCTTACTGTGTGTGTTAGTGAGTTAAAAATATCAGGCATACATTCCTGAAAGAGAGTCTAGTTTTTCAAGCTGTATCAGTTGATTTAATAAAAGATATCACTCCCTACAGCTGTGGTCTTTTCTAAGTAGTTACAGCAATTTAAAAATGGCTAAACCATAAGAAATGCAAACCAGTATTTTTCCATTGCAGCTCTGATAATTTTTTATCCTTGGAGTTATCCTTAAGCACCTCACTGCTTCTTTTCAGTGTTGAGGAAAGAGCTAGATCAGAGATAATAGTTGAGACTACAACTGCATGGTTCTGGAGAAAAGTGAGTTCAGAAGAGAAGGGTGCTTAATAGGTCATTTGGGCATCCAACCTCTGCAACAGCTGTAAGGCCAGAAACACAAATCCTTTAGCACAGTTTTAGGACCTTTCAAAGCAAGGAGAATTCCTGTTTGTGTTTTTTTTTTTTTTTTACTTAAGTCTAATATTAGAAACAATAGAGGGATCAATTTTTGCTCTTTCAGGGCAATTACCTTAAACAGGACTCTAAAGAAGTAAATGGATGCTCTGCCCCCCCCCCTTCTTGCACATGGGAATAGTTTGTTTGGTAATTGGCAATCAGACAACAACAGGCAGTAATTTAATTTTTTTCACCATGTTGGCAATAGAGAATATGTTAAAAAGCTACCATCCCAATGAAAGTCTGAGAAATGGGAAGACAAGTCCAAAGCCTTGACTAAAGACAATGAAAGGGTGTAGATTATTGGAAAAAACCGACAGCAACACATTCCAGCAATTCTTCAAAATCACTTTATCATTTCTTTGCTTCTAGATGTTTAATTAATATAATTGCCGTTTTGGTAACTTGTAAAGCGCTTAAAATAAATATACAAGCAATCATCTTATGGAATGACCTGTGTTACATGTTGGAGATGTGAAATGTGGGTAAGTGGGATCTCTAACACACTTGGTAAAGCTGAGTTACTTTTTTTTGCTTCATATATGGACCTCAACAGAACTGGCTTGCATTCTATGAACTTTATAAAGCTTGAACTGAGGCAGAGGGAAGGGTTCATTCTTTGGTATTTGTTTTCCTTGTTGCTTCCAGCAGCATAGGCAATAATATAGATAATTTGAGCACTAGGATATTTAGGTGATGTGTGTAAATCTCCATATTCATTATAGTATGTTCTATTTATACACCAAACCATATTCTTTAGTTTAGCAGCTCCTTACAACTGTCTGTTTCGATATATAATTTGAGTGATTCGTAACTGAATAATTTGTAGTTTTCTGCAAAAGTTTGCTTAAGTTTTAAAGAACCCTTTTAGTCTGAAATTTTAAATCTGATTCTTTATAGGAGTCACTTCATAGTTTTTTTAAGAAAAAAAAAACCCAAACACTAACATCTGGGGGAGACCCAGGACGGAGAGTGTGATCTAAAAATCAGTATTCTCGGCTGAAAATAGCACTGCAGGTTGTAATATGGTGTTTGGTGAGAACTGCTCATTGTGGAAAGCAAACACTGAAACACTTTTTTTTTTTTAAGAGGTATTTCAGGAAAACATTTGAGGTATACAGTATTTGATGTTTAGAAGCAAAAGTTCAATTTTATTATGTTAGGATTTAGTCAGCCTGGAGATCCACAGCTTTAAGTATAGCATTAGACTCATTGGTAAATAGCTCTTATCAGCCTAACAGAAATAAAGGAACAGTTTAAAGACATTACCTGTGTTTATGTAGTTATGTTACTGATGGTCTCACAATATCAATGGCAAAGTTGAAGATTCATATATTGTTTTGGATACACAGTGGTTTTAGTACCTGAGAGGAATCATCTGTTTTGGAACGCTTTCCATATATGATGTGATGTATATAGATGAGATGAGAGTATGTAGAAGTCTTCAGCTTGGACTGTGACCAAATGCTATAAAGTCATGCTTGGAATAGTAAAGTGAATAGAAAACAATTTTTTAGCATTTCTGATAAGACTGAGATATAAAATTGAAATGAAAATAATCCACTGAAACAGAGCCGAGTAGTTTGTTAACATAAACCTGGTGCTTTTCACTTGATACTGGGTTAAATTGTGGAATCATCCTTTGATGCCGTGGAGAGCAAAATCAAAATGCCCTTTTGAATGATTAGATATATGAATGGAAGACATGTTTATCAGTGGCTGCTGAACACGGTGATTGAAATGCAGGATTAGGTTTGTTAAATCTTCTTACTTCTGGTTTCTGGGATACTTATTATTTCTCAAAATGTTTATTACTTGTGTAGATGGATCTTTATTCTGAATTAGTTGCTGTTAACTTTGGCTTTGTTAATATTTGGTATCTTATGTCTTTGATAATTTGTGTAGATAGAAAACTAAGGATGCCAAAAATAAGAAAATTATTCTAAGATTTAAATTAATATAGAGATTTCTTTTTTTTTTGTCAAGGATTGAATAATATTAATCCTTGGTTTGTGATTGTTCACCACATTTTTTCAGACATCACAGATTATTCTGTCCTTCATTCTGAGTTCCTTGCTCTGCTTTTTTTGCATTGAGTTTGTTAATGTGCATGCTTTCATTAATATAATGTAAGAGAGTAATTTTACGTAGTGTAACTTTGATCTTACAGATTTTTCCCATATCCCTTTCCTTACCTGTCCCTGTGTGTGTATATTTAGACTTCAGGTATATCAGGTGTGCTGCTTGTAAACTCAGTATTTACCCCATCCTTGCTATTTTAAGTATTTCTCTACTTTCTCTCCAGCTCTAAGAAATTAATTATGGGGAAGACAATGTTTTTGTTCTGCTTCTTGAGTAAATTCTCTTAACACCGTAGCTGATAAGATGAGCCTCATACATTTCTTAAATGGTCTGGTTCTCAAATGTTGACAAAATTGGAAGGGGAGGGTTGAAGATAGCACATTCTATACCCAGTCCTTAGTCCTAATGTATATATTTTCCGTGTATAAGAAGCAGTCTCAAACTAATTGCATGTTGCAGTGTCGCTTATATTAAGTATATATTTGACATATGTAATCCTCTCTCAAGCTAGCTGGAAACAGGAGGGGAAAAAACCCAGGAGCCTTGTAGGTTATAGGCAATAACCTACTGTTAATTTCAGCAGAGTGAAAAGCAAACCAGAAGTTTCAGGATCAAAGGAGAAAAGCATTCAGAAGGAAAAACTTCCCAGGAAATGGCAGAGTTAAAGAACAATGCACAGACCAGAGGAATCCCTTGTATTTTGCCATATTTTACTGGCAGAGACAGGATTGAAGTTCTGTCTAATCAGCAGTCTCATTCTGTTATAAACTAAAAAGGATAAACAAAAGCTGAGGGTAGAAGTGCTATTTCACAAAAACAAAACAAAACAAATTATTTCTGTACTCCAAAATGCTAATAATCCTTCTGATATTTTAATTTAACTTATTACCATTTTGGAGTACAGAAGTAATTTTTTCTTCTTTTTTTTTTGTGAAATAGCACATCTACCCATAGCTTTTGTTTATCCTTTTTATTTTACTTTTTCTGATGCCACATCAGTTGCCATGGGAACAGAAAACGAAGTGGAGAGCCAACAGCCAGCAGCTGAACTGTCTAACTTAGTTTCTCCTTCTCTTTCCATGGGAACAGATGTTTTAGAGGGGAGTTTAAAGTAAATACTTAAATTACTCTAGCAACTTTTGCTTTACTTTATTGTGAGTCTTCTGACTTGGGAAAAAAGTGCTTGAGAGCAGAGTTTTAGTTATGGACTTGAGGAACAGGCCATGAGTAGTCAGTAGAAGATAAGAGTTGAGGAGCTGCTTCATTTTTGGATTTAAAAAGTAATCACAGGATTTGATACATAAATATATTGTGTCTTAAATTGTGTATGTTTCTATTAATTCCTAAAAATGAACAATTTGGACTATAGAGCATGTCTCCATAAACTGATATAGTAAATGTTTGATAGATGCAAGTAAAATTCCATTCAGACCAAACTGCACAGGTGTCTTACAAGCAAATAACATGTATTTTAGTCAAATAAAGCACTCTAAAAAACAGTGACATACCATTAAAACATTTCCTTTGTGTCAACAAACATTTGGGGCCCTGAACTGGTTTCTTATAGACCTTAACTGTTAATCCTAGACTAATTTTACTAATTCCTAGAGCAGTGACTACATTGTTGTATTTTAATTTTTTTTTTTTAATTTTGGTGTTTTGTTTTTTTTTTTTTTTTTAAGTTTAATGGAACTTTTGAAAATACAGACTGTTTGTTTTGATTCTTTTGAATAGTTGTTATATTTGAATACTTCTCTTTAAGGACTGGAACTGATTCTTTGTCAGTTTTAGAAAATTTATTTAAGCTTTGGATAGTGTATAGGTGTTTGTGTCTGTATGTTCACATATATAAACACGTAAATATTTGGACCACAGAATTACAAATGCAACATTTCCAGTGTGCATAGTGCTATTATAGCTAAGGTGTAACAATTTACGTATTAGAGATAGAAAATAGAGCACATAGTAGAAAAATAACAAGAAAATCCAGTTCTTCTGTAAATTTGGAATTCTGAATTTGCCTTTCAAGTGTTAGAGTTCCAAGCCGTCTGAAACAATGTCAGAGGTCCTGGCATGAAATTTTCACAAGGAACAGAATTTTGAGCAAGGCTTTGCAACATGTTAGAGTTTTCTTCAAAAAAGTTTTTGTTTTTTTATGTACAAGAAGCTCTTTTTAAATAAAGCTTTGCATTTGCAAAGTACTTCAAATATGTTTTAATGAACTTTCTGAAGGATCTTCAACATTGAACAGAATTTTACGAATGGTAATAATGTGAAACTAGTGAAAATGTATAAGGTGCATACGTTAGTTAGTTACTTGCCCAATACAAGTTCTTCCTTTTCATTAGAAAAAAAAAGTGATAGTAGTGTTGTAAACAACAAAACAATTACATGAAAAGTACCCATTTCTTGTGAATTATGGTCTGAAACACCCCAAAAGACAAACCACAGTAGGTGTCAACTGAGAGCATGTTGTTGGCATTATATTACATGGAAGTGAAAAAGGTTATATCCTAAAGACTTTTTTCACACAGTATTGCAAGTAAGTTGCAGTTAAATTTGAGCTGTGTGGCTGGAGCAACACATAAAAACTTTGAAACTGCTTGTGTCCTGTGGGGTTTACAGCAGTTGGGGCCCAGAGCTCACATCTGGGTTGGAGAAGGCCTGTTGTGACTTGCACATAAAAAAAGGCTGAAAGAGGCCACCTGCTGCATACAGTTCTCAGCTTGTTTTCCTTCTGGATCACCTGTGAAAGAAGATTAAAAACACCTCAGAAACTAGTGTAAGCATGTTCCTCTGTTGGTTTGTTTTGTCTTCTTTTGAAGGCAGCAGGTAACCTAGGAGTGCTGTCAATGTGAATGACATAGTACTAATGAGCAGAGTGTTTTGGGCAGTCCGTGCTCTCTGAAATGCAGCTTTTCAAACAAGAATATCTCAGAATTATACTTGTTATGACTTTTCTCCTAATAACAAGCCACATTATTTTTAAACACAGAAGACTGAGTGTGGTAATTATTGGGAATAGGCTTAACTATTAGGTTGGCCGTTCTGTACGTGGATATACTGCATTTAACATTCATGACGAGAAAAAGAGAAATAGCAGAGCTAGGAATTTGAAAGATCGAATGTGATGGGTAATTAATTCTAAAGTGTTGAGTTACATTTTGTTCTTGCACAACAAAGCTTTTAGTTTGTTTGGGGTTCTTTAATGCTTTTTAAAGAGAGGTTTGTGGCTTCAATATTACAGTGATATTTTTAAAGGAGCTTCAAGTGGTTTATTTTGGTTAGGCTAAATTAAACAACTGTGTTTGTGACCTTAGGTTCATCTCTAATTCATGTATATTGTGAAAATTAAGGCTTCCAGTTTGTTGAATATACTTATTTTCTGAATGGAGTACAATTGTATACAATTGAAGCAAAACTGATCTAACTTAGAGAACTGCTAGGTGAAAGTGACCTGATCCAGTGTGCTTGTTAAGACTGATGTGCGAGGTTAACACTGGTTGTAAACCTTGTTTAAACAAGAAGGTATGCATTTATTCCCAAATTGGGTTTCAGTAACGGAGCTATGCTAGGGCAGGTGTGCCCTGCTGGACCTGTTGTTTGCAAACAGAGAAAGACTTGTGATGTGATGAATGGAGGCTGTCTTGAGCATAGTGGTCATTCAATGATCGTTTTCAATTCTTGGTGAAGTAAGGAGGGGAGTTGGCATAAGTGCTACCTTGGACTTCTGAAGGGCAGACTTTGGCCTGTCTAGGGGCCTGGTTTAGAGTCCTCTGTGAGGCAGACCCGAAAGGCAAGCATTCCAGGAAGGCTGGACATGCATCAAGAAGGAGCTCTTACAGGCACAGAAGCAGGCCGTCCCTAGGTGCCAAAAGACGAGCCAGCGAGGAAGACTGACCTGGCTGAACAGAGACCTTTGTCTGGAACTCAGGAAGAAATAAGAGAGTTTCTGACCTTTGTAAGAAGGCGGCAGGCAACTCAGTAGGATTTTGTGAAGTTATGCAGTGAGAAAATTTGAAGGCCCAGAGCACAACTAGAACTTAGTCAGGCTACTGCTGTAAAAGACAATAAAAAGTGTTTTTATAAATACCTTAGTAACAAAAGAAGGGCTAAGGAGAATCTCCATCTGTTATTGGATGCAGGGTAGGTACAATGACCAAGGATGAGAAAAAGGCTGAGGTACTGGATACCGCCTTTGCCTCAGTCTTTAATAGTAAGACCAGTTCTCTGAGTGCACAGCCCCCTGAGCTAGAAGATGGGTGAGGAGCAGAACAAAGACCCCATAATCCAAGGGGAAACGGTCATTGACCTACTACACCACTTAGACACACCCAAGTCTATGGAGCGGGATAGGATCCACCCAAGTACACTGAGGGAGCTGGTGGAAGCGCTCACCAAACCCCTTTCCATTATGTATCAGCTGTCCTGGCTAACTGGGGAGGTCCCAGGTGACTGGAGCTTAGCAAATGTGAAACCTATTTTCAGGAAGAGCTGGAAGGAAGATCTGGAGAACTGTAGGCCTGTCAATCTGACCTTAGTGCCAGGGAAAGTTATGGAGCAGATCATTTGAGTGCCATAACACACCATTTACAGGACAAGCAGGCGATCAGGCCCAGTCAGCATGGGTTTATGAGAGGCAGGTCCTGCTTGACTAACCTGATCTCCTTTGATGGCAAGATGACCTGCTTAGTGGATGAGGGAAAGGTTGTGGATGTTGTCTACTTAGACTTTAGTAACGTCCTTGATACTGTTTCCCACAGCGTTCTCCTGGAGAAACTGGCTGCTCATGGCTTGGGAAGGGCATACTCCTTGCTGGGTAAAATTCTGGCAAGGTGGCTGGGCCCAAAGAGGGTGGTGAATCAAGTTACATCTATTTGGTGGCTGGTCACAAGTGGTGTTCCCCTGGGCTCAGTACTGGGGCCAGTTCTTTTTAATATCTTTATCAGTGATCTGGACCAGGGGATGGAATGCACCCTCAGTAAGTTTGCAGTTGACACCCAAGTTGGGCAGGAGTGTTGATCTACTGGAGGGTAGGCAGGGTCTACAGAGGGGTCTGGACAGGCTGGATTGGTGGCCAAAGGCCAGTGGGATGAGGTTCTACAATGCTATTTGCCAGGTCCTACACTTGGGTCACAGCAACGCCATGCAGCGCTCCAGGCTTGGGGAAAAGTGACTGGAAAGCTGCCTGGTGGAAAAGGATGCGGGTGTGTTGGTCAACAGCTGGCTGAAGATGAGCCAGTGTGTACCCAGTTGGCCAAGGCGGCCACCAGCATCCTGGCTTGTGTCAGCTCTAGTATGGCCAGCAGGACCAGGGCAGGGATCGTTCCCCTGGAACGATCGATCCCCCCCTCACTCCAAGAAGGACATTGAGGGGCTGGAGTGTGGCCAGAGAAGAGCAACGAAGCTGGGGAAGGGTCTAGAGTGGTGAGGAGCGGCTGAGGGACCTGGGAATGTTGAGCCTGGAGAAAAGGAGGCTCAGGGGAGACCTTCTTCCTCTGAACAGCTCCCTGAAAGGAGGTTGGAGCCAGGTGGGGTCGGTCTCTTCTCCCAAGGGACAAGCAATGGGACAAGAGGAACCGACCTCAAGTTGCACCAGGGGAGGCTGAGGTTGGCCATGAGGAGCAATTTCTTCCCCAAAAGGGTTGTGAATGGATGGTGCAGGCTACCCAGGGCAGTGGTGGAGTCTCCATCCCTGGAGGGGTTTAAAACACAAGTTTACTGTTAGATTTAGGGCATGGATCATAACTCATGTGCAGTCAGATTAAGTCAATACTTATTAATCCCGAATGGATTTAAGCATATGTCTGTGTTCATAAACGGGCATTGACCTACTGACACTTAAAGGAGCTAAGCGTGTAAAGTTGTTTTGCAGAATCTCAGTATTAACTTAGTCAGCTGCTGGTCTCTTTTCATGATTCTAGTAGTAACATTAATGGTATTTTAATACCTTTAGTAATTTGGGGGGTTTTGTCTTCAAAACATAATAATGTACACTTTTTGTCATCAAAAATTATTTACCAGGTTTCAACAGTCTTCTCATTTTATTAACTGATACTTCATTTACTGTGAAAAATATTTTACCCCACTTACACCGAATCACAGTAGTCAGAAGAGTCTAGGCTGTAAAAAAGTTAGGCTGTTTTTTTCTGGGCAATGGTTTGGTTTTGTGTTTTAAGCAAGTCAGAATCCTTAAATAGTTATTGCCATGGATCCAGAACCTCGCTAGCCTTGGAGCTGCAGTTTTACTTTTATTTACACACTATTATAAGCAGAGATTGAACTCACTGTGAAATGGAAGAAGTAATTTCTGATAAAACTCAACTGCTTCTATAATGTTTGTGGTTACTCCTAATTATGCAAGAGGTTTCTTTGTGGCTTTACCTTTTAAGTACCTGTTGATGACACTTGTAATATTTGATGGCCACACTGCCTCTTTTCATCTGTTTGTCCATGTGCCTGTCTATTCCATGCAGGAACTTTCACTTGCCATTCATTTTCAGCCATAATTGAAAGTAGGCTAGACATTCAAAGGTAAAGTTCTACAGTTTTGTGGAGATAATTGCTGTGTTGAAGTAGATGCACAAAGTAGAGCTGCCAGCCAAGGAAACGGTTGGCGGTATTAGTGCTATTTCACCCCTGCCTCGAGCAGTTCTCTGATTCCTCAGCGTGTCTGCACTGTCCAGCAAGTATATCTCCACTGTCATCACTCTCCTTGCCAAATGGGTTGTTGCACTGGGCTAGTATTTCCTGGTGAGGATCTTGTTTATGGCAGTAAGAAAATTCAAAGGACCATCATAGGAACACTGCTCACAGGAGAATTTTTTTTCTGCTACCTCAAAAGTAGCATGCACATGAGGAAACCTGTAATGAAAAGCTTTGGTATGGTACCTTCTTACACATGTTCTGTGCATAAAAAAACATGGATACTGGATACTAATGTTTACTTTTTGGATCAAAATAATGTTTTCAGAATAAATTGGGTATAATTTCAATTAGAAGGTGTTGGTCACTTTTAAGTAACGTGAATAAAATGGTGTTTACGTATGTAACTACAAGCGATAAGCAATCCAATTATTTTTGTTGGTGAAAATAGAATACCTTCATTCCCATGTGCACGTGTAAGTATTCCTTACTGAGCATGCAGATACACTAATGCAAGTCATGCTGGTTTGTTATGTTTTCATTCCAGTGTTACGTGAGAGAATAAATATTTGCATTGATGTGTGAAACGAAAACTTTCCTTTATGCAATGCATGCACATAATACAGTTTCCCAGAACTTTCATTTTAGTTGGAGATTTTTCAGAACCAAAGTCTGTGTGCATAAGTGTCCCATGAAACAGATTGTGCATATGGTAAGTTTAGGGACAGCTGACTGCAGTTTCATCAATAAAAGTGAGATTTGCCATTTTATTGGGGCAAGTGTAAATGAAAACTATAGGGTGTAAATAAAATGTGTAGTCATACCTATTTTTAAATCCAAGCGAAGTGTGTTTTTTTGATTGTTTTTTTAATGTCATGGACTGGATTTCAGTGATGCGGTAGGTCATACCTGATTCATTTCCGTACTGTGAACCAAACTAGCAAGAGTCAGATCTGTTTGTCCCTTACTAAAAAGCCTG